>PVKC010007448.1:0-29533 GCA_004027635.1 Crocidura indochinensis
CTATTCTCATACCTAATATAGAATCTACTGAAATCTTCTCATCACGCTTCCTGGTTTATGAAAAGTGAATATATTGTTTAAATAATCTAGTCCAGGGTGTTTTCATTATAACAATTGAAACTGATGAGACCTGCTAAGACAACCATTCATTCTGTTCTGTTTTAAGTTAAAATAGCAAGTAAAAATGTCTTGTTCTTGGAACACAATTATTAGCTAATTTTACTACTTTTAATTTCTGTTTTAAGAAAAAACTCATTTATCTTTTTTTTTAATCTTTTATTCCACACCCGGTGGTGCTCAGGGGTTACTCCTGGCTGTCTGCTCAGAAATAACTCCTGGCAGGCACGGGGGACCATATGGGACACCGGGATTCGAATCAACCACCTTTGGTCCTGGATCGGCTGCCTGCAAGGCAAACACCGCTGTGCTATCTCTCCAGGCCCTTATTTATCTTTTTTCATTAAAAATTATTATTTATTCTCTTCATCAGATGATTCTAAGAGATAAGTATTTTTCACCACATTATTAGTTTGTGTATCTGGTTCTTATTTCTTGAATTAATGTCTAATTATAACTGTCCTGTATATGCAGATTCAAAAGTACATAAACATATGGTATGTGTTTTCTGAATCTAAAACAAAATTTTTAATTTATTTTCATTGTGTGTAATGTACATAACTCCTAGAAATTAAATTTAGTCCAGAAATGATAAGTTCAGTTGGAGAGAGTATTGATCAACATCCTGATAATATATTGGCAAAATATATTGCTTTGATTCCCAATACTTTTCTATGAAGAAATGTAGAGTCTTCATAGACAAAATAGTTAGCAATCTAAACCTCAAGCAGTTCAATATATGACCTGTCTTGACACAATGGAAATATGCTGCATTTCTTTATTTCCATAGTAGCTTATTTAGAGTTATAATCTAAATATTATTGATAACATAAAAATTCCAAAGTCTGGAATCAAACCCATAGAGAGCATTAATGCCCTTAGAATACAATGAAAGACTTTGCCTAGGATAGATGTCAAATTTGGATGGAATTCTTTTCAATAAAATGTCAAACTCCTTTAAGATCTTAATGCACTTGTTGCTTTCAATGATTGAATATAGAACTTTTTAATAGCACCTCAAATGATTGTTTAGGCAAGTAGCACTTGTAAATTTGTAGAAAGTCAATGAAAATCTAATTTAAATTACTGGGAGTTTGTTGGGAGTCAAACCTAGGGCCTCGTGCCCATGATTTACTCTGCTCGGTAACTGCCATGTAACTTCATTAATACCCTGATAAATTGATCTTAAAAAAGAAAAACTGAAAGTAATTGATGTCTTTATTAATGGAATACTATTACTTCAAGTTATAGTTTATTTTAAAAGATGCCAGGAAAGTATGAGAGATTAGAAGCAGCTGCACAGTCAGTTTTCCAAAGGACTAGAATAATGTTCAGAACCCTTCCATGGTAGCAACTGCACTGAAGGAAAGACATGCGATTCAGCACACTACATGACTATCATTTATGTCCCCAGTGCAGCTTCCTTTATGCACTGCTCAGCATGGTTATTCAGTTATAACTGTTGCTACTTCCTGAGCTCTGACTGATCCTGATGAAATATTCTCTGTTCTGCAATCTGCCACATAATTCTTACTTTCCCAACATCTGTTAACTCATAATTTCTACTGGATTATCGCTTCCCTTGTTACCTACTTTCTGTGTCAGACAATTTCTGCATCCTGTGTGTTTTTTTTATTTAAAACTCCCTTAGGGCACTTCCAAGAGGATCTTAAAAGATTTGACTTAAATTGAGAGTCCAATTCTCAAGCTAGGTCCCTCATTAAGGTCATTAATTGAGTATTCTATTAAATGTTTAGCTTTTAGTTGATATTTAGTCCAGGTTTAGTTCAGGAAGTCAGTATTTCCAAGACAAATAGAATGGGGCACTATTTTTGTCTATTATCCCAAAATATAGAAATTCCTCAGAAGGAAATAAAGGACATGTTTTCTATAAATTCTCAAAAATGTACTAAAGTACTTTGACCATTTACTCCTAGTGCCTCCTTGAACCTAAAAAAATAGTATCTAAATGCCTTTAAGCTTTTATGCAGGGATCAGAGTGATAGTACAATGAATAAAGTACTTGCCTTACATGTATCCAATCCAGGTTTAATCCCCAATATCCAATATACTCTTCCTGAGCCCCACCAATAGTGATTCCTGAATACACAGCCATGAGTAAGTTTTGAACACAGCTAGGTATGCTACCATGGCAAAACAAAACAAAAAGGTTTTCATGCATAAATTGTTTCTACTAATAGGATCATCAGTGGACTGTGAGACTGACATAGAGGCTGCAGATCACCAGCAATCAAATTGCCTTTACAGAGCCTTAGAACTTTCATTGCTGCTCCCATTAGCATTGTTCAAAACCTGCTTGGTTAACCAGCCCAGTGGTTAGAACACTTCAACACACCTTAACACCCAAATACAGCCATCAGCAGCAAAGTGCATCTGTGATGAATGAGATTCAATCAGCCTCCTGGCCTTCCAAGCTCAAGATAACATTTCTGCTATTGATAGTATCAATTTATAATTTAATTTCAGATTCGAGCTCTTAAGAGATAAGACTGTTGGCAGAACTAAAATCTAATCCAGTGGAGGGTATTAGACAGAGTTCCATAAATTCTGATGACCACAAGATAGCCTTATTTCCTTAAAACTTGGCTGAAATACATTTTAGAAACCTGTATTTCTAAAATGAGTAATCATAAATTTAATATTTTCTTGTCTGTTTATCCAGATGCATGAACTATCAATGAGCCTGAATGTGCACTTCTGAAAAAGGAAAAGCAATTAGAAATTCATGTGAGAGCTTGACAGATGCACAAGCAAATCATGGTTTTATCAGAAGGCAGTCAGCGAGAAGGAGCCCTGACTGACCTGCAATAAAAATATAGTTAATTTTATATTTTAGAGATATAATAGCTATCTATCTTTAATAATGTGTTTTTTGCTCTGAGAAAAGAGCCAAGCCCAGCTTTGGGTAGAAGTTGCATGCTATGTGGTGAGCTGAGGTCATTGGAAATAGCTCCACATCCAGTTTCTTTTTGGAGTCTCTGTCTATTCTAGCTTTGTTTGGGAGAACTATGGCTACGAGCTGTGCCACCTTCAGCTCTCCTTGACTGCACACATTCCTCGCTACTCCCCGATTGATGGAGGCGTCGACTAAGTTATCAGGCAGCTCCCGACCCATCCAAAGGGGATCATTTTATTGCCTGTCTGTTTAGCCTCTGTCTTGTGCTCTCTTGAAGACAGCAATTCTTTCAGGTGAAGAACACAAATAAAATTTAGAAATGCTCCCTCAGGCTAAGAGGTTAGGAATCAAGCCAAGATTTCTCTGAAAGAAGTCACTCTCTGCATAATCTCTTCCTGCTCTGGCCATCTCACAGCCCTGTGCTGCCCTTTGATTCGAGGAGAATTAAAAGCAATAGAGAGTCACTCAGGGGTTTGATTGCCAGTCATTTTCTGCTCTCATCCAGATTCTGTTTCAGAAGATAATCCCAAGATTATTTTTTGCCCTTCTCTTTATTTTTTTCCCACTTCTTCCCTCCCATACCACACATGCATGTGAGCCAGTGTATGTGTATGAGTAGAAAAACCTATGAAAGAGCAAGCAACCATAAACAATAAGCAGCCCCTGTGTCATTTTACTTGTACTGCACCCCACCCTCCTTCTTGCCTAACAAAGAACTTTTCAGAAACTGTCTTCCTCCTCCTGGTGCAGAGCAAAATCATTAAAGAAAAATTATAGGGTGGTTTAGCCAATTTCTCCACTCTATACTGCGAATTCTTCAAAGCTTTTATCCTAGAATGCTGTCTGCATAAGTCTCCAAATTCTAAGCTTCTTTCACTAAAGGATAAACAATAGTGAGTCAGTTCATCAAAATGGTCAGGTTTGTAGAATTCAGTCCTGTGATTTGGTCTTCATTCTTCCTTCTTGGACCCAA
Organism: Crocidura indochinensis; assembly: GCA_004027635.1. Lineage (NCBI taxonomy): Eukaryota > Metazoa > Chordata > Mammalia > Eulipotyphla > Soricidae > Crocidura > Crocidura indochinensis. The sequence goes on from PVKC010007448.1 coordinate 4,008, forward strand.
TTTCATTTATCTGAATCGTAATGCCATGTATTCTTGAATAATGCTAGTTTTTAGAAAATCAAATGCTTCTTGAAAAACTGGATAAAGGCAAGCACCACTTTATATTTTTAAGTAAATACTTAAATGAGTGCAATATCAAATAATAACATTTCTAATAATAAATTAAATAAGGCATGAGTTATAAATAAAGCTTGATATCTATTATTTTATATTGTATATTTTAAAGTTATTAAAATTATATCAGAAGTTGTCACAAAAATGTAGTTATATGTTGTGATATATAATAACTATGATTAGATATACCATGGTGAGAAATACTTAAATTTATACAAATATGGGACCAGAATAGCAAATACCAGAAAATAAAATTTCTGTATTTTAATTATATCTTAAAATTATTTTAATAATCAATTCTGAACACAAAATATAGTCATTATTAATTGCTACAATAGAGTGATTACCTGAGTGCAGAGAATATTCTGAACATACATTTTGCTAAATCCAAATTTTGACTAATGTCATTTCATTTTCTCAGCATTGTTCAATGCTTTATGAAATTACATTATAATGACATTCTTGAACATTATCGTCTTAAATCCTGGTTTTACCTCTTTGTGAGAAACAAGAGTATTTATTCTTCATCTTTTCTGTTCTACTGACAAGATTGGTTAAAGAGAGCTATAAAAATCTCTTCATGCTGTTATATCTCACAAGTATCAGGATAGAATACTCAGTTCTGCAGTATTACAAATTCATATGGATGAAATTCCCAGAAGAATTGTCTTAGCCCTTGTCCTCCACTACTTTATTTAGTAGCCAGAGTGATAGTACAGCAGGTAGGGTAGCTTGCCTTACTACCCAAGTTCCATCATCCAAAGGGCTATGTTCCCCTATACAACTACAAGAGTGGTTCCTACACAGAAAGTCAGGAGCCTTTGGGTGGGGACTCTACCTTCCAAAACAACAACATTTTAATTAAAAAAAAAACATTTAGAAAACCATAGACTTCAGCTTAATTCATGGAACTTACTTTCTCTATACTTTCCCCCAGGCCTCTGTTGGGAAAAGTGCACAAGTTAGACTATAGTTTCATTAGCGCTTTCTAGTTCAGACTTGATTGGATGAAGAATTTCAGTTCTAAGGTAAAATGAGTTTATCTCAAACAACATTATTTAGAGATTCTTAAGTAATAAAGTTACTAACTTATGATCATTTTCTTAAACCTTGTGGATTTATTTATTCATTGATTGTAAACTTGAATGAATAAAAAAGAACTGAACATATTATTAGTCACTAAAATAGAGGACCAAGGGTTTGTTGGGAACAAATAGAATTGGAGAAGGAAAGATGAAGAAGGATAAAGTGAGTATAGAGAGAAACAGGAAAAACTAAAAAATATTTATTCAAAGGTTGGATAAAATAATGGACAAATAAAGCACTGGTAGTATTTGTTCATAAAATTTTATATAGATGATGATTAAAATGAAGCCATCTATATTTACTAGATTGCTTAGAGTGTAAGTGATTTGTATTTTTGATTATGTGTATATATATATCTTGTGCTGAATCTAGTCAAAGTTGAATCAATTTTCTAATTTTATGTATCATAATAGTACATTAAGGACTTATTTGATGCATAGAAAACTCTAGATTTCAAACTCCTAGAGAGCAGGAAACATGTTTTTATGTTCTTTTGCTTTTAAATACTAGTTAATGTTTATATCTATTTCCTAAAATAAACAAGATGTTTATTTGCAGCAATATCTCTTAATTGTTTGCTGAATATTGAAAGCTGATGTTGTGGGGGCCGGACGGTGGCGCTGGAGTTAAGGTGCCTGCTTGCCTTGTGCTAACCTAGGACGGACCGCAGTTCGATCCCCTGGTTCCCCATATGGTCCCCCGTGCCTGCCAGGAGCAACCTCTGAGTGAATAGCTAGGAGTAGGAGTAAAGTAACCCCTGAGCATCACTGGGTGTGGCCCAAAAACAAAAAAACAAAAAAAAGAAAGCTGATATTGTGAATATCAACCCAAAAATGAATCTTCACACAATACTTGAAGAAGAAAGGAAACTAAAGCATAATTAGGCTTATTTATAAGAATAATTTCATGAATTATAAAATACATGGATTTTAAATTCATGAAATTTAAAATCACAAATTCTTCTTTAATATCTTAATTTTAGAGGGTTATAAATAACTCAAATGACTGAGACATATAATTTGCAGACAGGAGCCCCAGATTCTATCCATGGCACCTTCTATTCCACTCATCAACAAACTGACCAGAGACCCAATATAACCAGAACAAAACAAACAAAATCTTCATGTTTACTTCTTTGTTTTATTATTTATAATGCCTTATTAGAAATGAAAATTCTTTATGGCATGTTATTGTGTGTGTAAATTGACATAACCTTTTCTAAGAAACTTTGGTATGACTTTTCAAAATAAATAGTACTAGCCATTAATTTTCAATCAGAATAAAATTTCAAGGTTTGTCCTGAGAAAATAATCATGCTTGTGTATAAAAATATATGTATAAAAATCTTTTGAGTAGGAATTGCTTATAAAAGCAATATTATGAATCCTTTTAAATGTACAATAATGGAACTTTTATTTAAGGTTTTCTTCTGACAGGTAATCACTTGTTTTTCTTAGTGGTAGATTTTCCTCTGTTTTTTTTTTAAATTGTTTATTAATATCTTTATTTAAGCACAATGGTTACAAACATGTTTGTAATTGGGCTTCAGTCATAAAAAAATTACACGCCATTCATTAGTACAACCTTCTCACCAACAATGACTCTCAATGGACACCCTACTAAGCCATAGAGAAAAACCAAAATATTATTATATTCAAGAATTAAGCGAGTATCATGGAGTGTTTTAGCTTTATAAACAAATATATATATAAATCTATAAGTATAAATATATGCACATATATATGTTACATATATACATATATATAGCATTGCATAGGCACTATGCACCCAATATTCTGTCTCTAGGATTTATGTGTGTTAGAAGATAGTTTTCCATGGCTTTGTTTATTTTAACCCTACTGTGTTGCTAAGGATGCTTTGAGAATAACTTTTGAATATATAGATAATTTCAACTGTAGATGAAAGGTTACATGATTTCCTGTTCAGTTTATTAAAGAGTCCCCCTCCAAGACAAAGTTCCATCAGACTATTTCCCATAAGAAATGATTCAAGTTTGTGAAACTCAGTCTCTCTCCCTGTGACATGACCAGGTGCCTTCAGATTCTCCTTCGGTCATCCTTTGGACACAAGGTTCTCAGGAGCTGACCCAAAACATGTTGTTCTCTGTTGCTGTAGTAATTCATTCTTAACCTCTGACCTACACTGTCTACTATTAGCATTGATAAAATTATGGCAAGCAAATGTAACAGTGGATAGTTCTTTGTAATTTAAGTTTTTTCCTGTGATTTTTTTTTGGTGGGGGGTGTTACTCCTGACTCTGTAGTCAGGTGCTGCTCTAATGGAGTTCTTGGAGGGCCATACACAAGGATTTAACTGGGCTGGCTTTGTGAAATACAAGCACTTTATTTTGTTTGTGATTTTCTTTTAAATCTCTCTCTGACCAGAGTAAATAGAGGTAATTTTTATAACCAGATGTTTCATGCTGCATTTTGAAAGAATATGAAAAATGAATAGAATATTACAGCAATATGTCATCAATATATCCAAAAATAATGGTCTACCATGCAGAAGACTAGGGGTGAAGAAGTTAAAGATATTTTGTGTCTGGGTAAACCTTGATATCCCTGTTATGCTTTTCAGTGACAGGTCTTGCAAAGCTCTAAGGGAGAAATTTCCAGTACTACACCACTGTCTATGCTTTCTGTGGTTCATGGGGCAAAGAACTGTCCCAACAGAAAAAAAAACTAGCTCTCTTGGGAAAATATCAGCTGTAACATCTGACAAAGAACAGGTGTTTAGTACATAGGATTCAGAGTCAAGGGCCTGTCGCCTTTAAATGTAGCTGTCAAGTAAGTGATCAGCATTTGCTGGAAAATGGCACTGGGAATAGAGTCTTTCTTTATAGGACAGATGAGATTTTATAGTTGCTGGAGGTTATAAATGTTTGTGAATATGACTGTGTGTACATATGTTCTCTCATCAACATCCATGGAAACATAGAAGTGAAATGTTTATAAAAATGTCTTTATCTGGCGGTAGTTTCATTTCTATAATTTGAAGTGAGATGAAAAGAATAGAATATAATTAGCGAAAGATCATTTGGGTTTATATCTATACTGTACCTTGGAACTCAGGAATGGAGGATTTAAAACAAAGAAGCCAAAGGGGGGGGGGGGAAGGAGGGTCTTCCCCTGCCTCTAAGCCATTGTGTTTTATTCTGTGGAGCAGAAGGGGAGGGCTGAGTTCATGTCTGATTGATTTCAGGGAATGCAGACTTAAAACAATTAAATTGAGGGCTTTCTTTATTCCTGAAAGAATTTTTAAGTAACTATTGCTATGTAAATCCAGCCTCTAAAAAGCCCACTTAAGTAAAAGTTGACTCCCAACAATTTAAAAAGTTAATCTATTAGAAATTAGTACAAATAAAAGCTAATCCAGATCTTAAACACACAGTTGCCTTTCATTTACTTTCTTTTTTTTTTTTTTTTTTGGTTTTTGGGTCACACCCGGTGACGCTCAGGGGTTACTCCTGGCTATGCGCTCAGAAGTCACTCCTGGCTTGGGGGACCATATGGGAACCGGGGGCTCGAACCGTGGTCCGTCCTAGGCTAGCGCAGACAAGGCAAAGGCACCTTACCTCCAGCGCTACCGCCCGGCTCCCTCATTTACTTTCTTAGGAGTAGGATAAATTCCCAAACTTTCTAGCTCTTTTATATATATATATATATATATATATATATATATATATATATATATATATAATGTTCAAGGCATTAAGAAATTCCAGGAGTTTCTTAGGCAGTAATTGCAGAAGGGCTAGTAGTTCTTTCTATCAACATCCATACTCATTGTCATCCATAGTAACAGAAGGTTACCATGGAAGTTCAGTCTCACTGCCTCTGGAGGGTCAATCAATCGAAACTTGTTGACAGTTTGAAAGAGCTTTATTCAGAAGCATCTTGGCAGTCTGGAAGATGGCAGACTCATCCTCAAATGGGGCTATCTTTGCTTGCATGATCACAGAAGTAGTATTTAATAGAGAAATAGAATAGGGAAACATGTTTTCAGAAACGATGAATCACAAATGAATGGATACCAAATTGATTGATAAATCCCCTGAATGTTCAAGAGACCACAGATGTTGGGGTGTGGTGAAACCTGAGGATCCCACATACAGTAACGCACTGCAGTCTTTTAAGCTATCTCTGTGACCTGGCATACTCTATTTTATATGCTAACTTAAACAAGAGTTAAGCTTTAGGAGGAATGATCAAAACATTTTTAGGTTTTTGGGACAAAGGGTAAGGCAAGAATAGTGTCTTTACCTAAAAGAAACTGCTGTTCTTAGCTCTTTGAAGCAGGCTTCAGGAATTCCAGTTCTATTCAGGGTGGAATTGTGCAGTTAAAATAATGTGTCTTTATGGTAAATGTGGCTATACATATTTCTGCATATCTCCTTTTTCTCTCTATTTCTTTTTCTCTGTTCTCTGTCTCATTTTTTTGTTTTATATCTCACCTTTGTTCTGTTCCAAACAGAAGGAATTCTTGAAGCTATATTATACAATGCAATTATCTTGTAGATGGAATTCTTGGAAAAGAGAAACAAAGGATTTACTTAGTATCTCTAATAATTTTGTGTTCCTCCAGATGATCTCCACCGAGCTTGCTTACATGAAAGAATAAATTGTATATATAGCTGCTTTAGTAATTCTATCTGACAACCTGATTTAAGATGATAAAATCAGTTGCCCTTGGAGTCACCATTTTTCACAAACTCTTCTTAGCAGCTTTCTAAAATGGACATTAGACATGTTCAAGTTTTGAAGATGACAAATAAATAACATAAGAAATAGTGAGACAATCTAGGCAATGAATTAGCAAGTCTGATTAAATTGTTTTCTTTTAACAAAATTAAAAGGATTTACACTGATCCATATTTGACACTAATGAATAAAAGTGTGTGAAAATATTTCATAAAAACTTGGGTATTATTCAGCCATGCACAAAAAGGGGAGAGAAATTCTGCCAACTGCAAAAAAACATAGATGAATCTTGAGGACATTATGCTAAGTGAAATGTCAGATCCAGAAAAAGACAAATAGAAAATGATGTCACTTATGTGCAGAATGCACAAAATTTAGGTCATAGAGACAGAGAGTAGATTGGAGGTAGCCAGAGCTAAAGGATCAGGGGAAATTGATGAAGGGATTCAGAGATACTTGCATTCTATAAGAAAATAAATCTTGATATTTAACACCTCATTTCCAATAAACTTAGTCATTCAACAAATGCAGATAATTCATTTTTCTCTTTATAAACAATAATAGAAGGTCAGAGCTATTACAGATAGTAAGAAAGGTACTCATCTTGCACACGGTCAACTTGGGTTCAACACCTGGCAACTCCTATGGCACCTGGAGCCCTGTCAGAAAAATCCCTAAGTAGAGACAGGTACAGATCTGAGCACTGTCAAGTGTGCCCATAATAAAAGCCAAAACTAGGTAACTATGTGTGATCATGGATGTAAGCTGAACTGTAGTGATCATTTTTCAACTTACTCATTTTAACAACTTACACTTTATACAATGTCTCATCAATTAGATCGCAATAAAACTGGTAACAACACTTAATTTTCTAATCCACATGTAGAAACTTTAAGAAAATATGACTTGACTTTGCATCTGATCCCATGTTTCAGTTTAGCACTCTAGTACTGGATAATATTTTACCTCTCTTTCCTTACAGTTCACTTTTTTTATTTAAAAACATCTCTTCATGGGTTCTTGAGTGCTTGACTTAATATAGGCAAATGGACAGAGATGGTGACTGGCATTTATTGTTACCTATTGTAATTCATTTTGTATGTCTTCTATGCATTTAACATTTTTATAAAATGGTATAGAATGATAAACTTTATTTTGTATCTACCAATACGATAAGGCTCTCTAATTCTTCTTTAAGGGAATATGTTCAATAGTGCTTAGGACTTAGTTCTGGTTCTATGCTCAAGGATTTTTCCTGAAAGGACTCAGGGGATCATACAAAGTCCTGAGGATAGAATCCAGATCAGCCTTGTACAAGACAAGCATTCTCATACTGTATTATTTCTCTGACCCTCTATAATACTTTAGGAAGAGAAAAAAATGAATTGTATTGAAGTGTATGTATTGGTTGAATGATTATGAGTATTGGGAGTGAGGGGTAAAAATCAGAAAAATACATATATTTAAAACATGGAAAAGACTCTTCTCATTGGTTCTGAGAGTTTCTTCCCCACCTAAAACCAACAATTCCACAAAGTAAATGATAAAGTGTTTCTAGGATCTCAGAAAGAGTATGCTTTTATATACAACTTAATTTTATTATGTCAGAATACATATTTCAAAATAATAAGATCTGAGATTCTTCGGTAAATTCAATCTCACTTATCTTCTATTATATTACTTTGGTTTAATACAGGTTCAAGGATTAAATTTGTAGCCTAAATCCTTAAGTATATATTAATATTACTTCAGACTTTTCATTTCAATTTAGTGGAAGTCTTACTCATTTCCAGTAATCAAATTATATTAGTTGTTTTTTTTAAAAAAAAAAAACAGTAAAATATTATTTATATTTTATGAGTAACAGCTTCTCCATAGAAAATATAATCTCCAGAATTTGTACTTTTATTGTCTTTCTGGTTGGTGTTGATCATATACAATGTATGATAGGGATGGGTGATAACATTTAAGTGTTCTTTATGTTTCAATGTTATTCATCCCTCTCTCAACTGACTGTTTGAAGAATTTCATTGCTTCACTGTTTATTTTTTTATTTTAATTACTTTTTGATCATCTACATTGAGTGTTTTAAGCCCTCAGAAAGCATCACAAATTCACCTACATAAAGAAATATCTGGGACTGGAGCGGTGGCACGGAGCAGTAAGGTATCTGTCTTGCCTGAGCTAGACTAGGATGGACCGCTGTTTGATCCCCCATCATACCATACGGTCCCCCAAGCCAGGAGAGATTTCTAAGTGTATAGCCAGGAGTAACTTCTGAGTGTCACCAGATGTGACCCCCCAAAAAAGAAATATCTGTTCATTTCCCAATTTTGTCCTTTTTTTTTTTGGTTTTTCGGGACACACCCTTTTGATGCTCAGGGGTTACTCCTGGCTATGCACTCAGAAATTGCCCCTGGCTTGGGGGGATCATATGGGATGCTGGGGGATAGAACCACGGTTCTTCCTTGGCTAGCACTTGCAAGGCAGACACTTTACCTCTAGTGCCACCTCGCCGGCCCCAATTTTGTCCTTTTTTATTGGTTCATAATGATTACAAAATAGTTTCTTTCTGTCCTATATTCTTACCAAAGAAGTTGATAACACTGATTACTTACATTTTCATTTTTCTTAACAGCTAGAAAGAGATCATATCTAAACAACAGTAGAACCACTTTAGTGTATCAGTCATTGTCATGCTGTAATAAAATGCCTCCTTAGAAAAATATTTCCTTTCACCTCTATCTCCTCTTATTATCTGCAGTGGCTTTTATAGTTTCCTTATTTCCACATCCCACCTATTGACAGTCATTTCCTCAAGAAGTCATTGTTGACCATTGATCATATTTGTTGATATATACAAAGATGCTAACCTAAGCCATTTACTTTCAATAGATTTTGGTAATAGAAACGTTTTAAGAGCCCTCAAAACTTAAGCTCTTGATAATACAGTTCCTTGTTTTTATATCTCAAGTCAAAGTTATCAACCTATATTCACAAAGTGAAGAATCATTCAAAGAAAAAACTGTTCAGAAATTATCCAGTCAAGGTAAATTTTAAGATTTGAAGTCGCTAGAATTCAAAATAATTTTCAAACCTCACTTTCATTTGAGTTCCCCAATTTAAAAATGAACAGAATATTTTATTTACATCATATCTGATTACTAGTTTTAGTAAAAATGTTTTACTAGTTATAATTTTACTTGTTTTTATAACACTTTAATATTTTGATCTAATTATTTTTATGAATAAATTACTATAATCGCCTTTATTTCTCCCTCTAGTCTGTGCAAAAATGATACTAATTTTTGTAATCACAAGTGGTCATAGAATGCTTCAATACATATTTATTTGAGGATAGATGAATTACTAAAGCAGAAACTAAGAAAAAATTAGTGAATAAGTAAAAGAAATCAGAAAATAAGTTATGATCATATTTAATGCTAATAGATACTGAAGATTTTATGTTAAAATGAAAACAAGGCACTGGAATTTAGAATGAAAATGAGATGCCATATAGCTTTTAAGACATTTTGCCATCCCCTATGCCTTATTTTGCATTAACATGTTCATTTTTGTTCCTGCCAAAAAAGTCATTTCAGATAGGAACATTAGTTCATTGGAGCAGAAGTATGTCAGTACCATTCTAAAGGATAAAAGGCTGTATTCTCTACAAAACTGCACAAAAATGCACAATTTGCATTCCTTTTAAGGCTTTTATCATTTGGAGCAGTTATTAGAATAACAGAACTATTTTGATTTTTCAACTTTGGACTTTTAGAAGGCCAAGTACTTTTGGAGGGTGTTTGGGCTACAGTCAGTGGTGCTCAAGGTTTTTCTCCTAACTCTTCATTCAGGGATCAGCAGGACTAGATGGGATACTGGGGTGGAAACTGGCTCAACTATACACAAGGAAAACATCCTACCTGCTGCACTATAGTTCTGGCTGTATCCAAGACAATTTATAATATATATAAAACAATCTTTAAAACAAACATGAGGCAGAAGATTGGGTAAATGATTAAAAATGACATCAAAGCAAGCAGATAATATACCTATTTAAGCTATGCTTAATGAGACCTAGATAAGCTTGATTGATAAATAGTTGGATTCTGTCACTATCTTAAGAAATCAAATGAGTTGTCTCCTTTGGGACTTAATTTTTCCATCTGTGAAATGAAGGGCTTAAGCATAACACTGTAGTTCTACAACTATGCATACTTTATTGAAGAAAATACATTCCAGCCATTCATTTGGAAGTCATATTCTTATTATCAGAGATAGATATAATATAGGAAATTCAGACATCAATTCTGAAGATATACAGCCTCCCCTTGATCATTATATCTCAAAGAAATAAGTCTCTTGACCTACCCAACTCTGTCCTAGAAGAGCACTTGAATGAACACGTCATCTTTTGCTTTGGAAATAATCATTTGCTGCCTCTCTATTCCCTCACTATTGTTGCTTTTGGTCAATTTTATTCCAGATAAGATGTAAGAAAAGCAATGCCAAAGTGGATGATAGTTTTAGAAACATGTCATAGCACTAGAAATTAAAAATGGTACATGTGCACCAGAAATACGGAAATGTTTCGAATGACTTGAAGCAGGTATCACTGACCAAATAGCATGCTTAGTTATTAGGAGAGACAAGCAGAGATACCTAAATTTGCTTGGTGAGGGTGAGTCATTGGGCAACTTCAATACTATAGAAGCAGGGACCAGGAAAAGTTATCCCAAGGTATATAGAGTTCATTATTTACACATATAAGATACTGTATTTTATCTCATATAGCACTGGTTGTGGTCCCTATTAAATAAATAATTCAGAGGTAGTAGGTATTTTTCTTGAAGTAATAGTAAGACATGGACACCAACTCATATCAGAGTTCTACTTGGATTCAGTTATACTTGGTAATTTGAAAACTTGGAGCTATATGATTTTAGCATCTTCTCTTCTATGTAACAGAATTACTTTCAGTAACAATTCTGAAATAAAACATATTACAATATTATTTATAGGGGCTAACGCAGTGGCACAGTGGTAGGGCATTTGCCTTGCACACAGCTGACCCAGGACAGATCTCAGTATGATCTCCCATGCTCCATATGGTCCCCCAAGCTAGGAACAATTTCTAAGTGCATAGCCAGGAGTATCTCTTGAGCATCACTGGATGTGGCCCCAAAACAAAATAAAGCAATATTATTTATTAAAACATATTAAATAATGACTGGAATATTAAATAATGACTGGAATATTAAATAATGACGGGTATTGAAAAATCCCCTTCCTTACTCTATCCATTTATTACAATAACTAATTTTAAAGTGGATAGATATTATTATAGCATAAGGTAAAATCAATAATAAGATAGGATCGGTAAACAGAAATAATTCACAGCTCTACAGAGATATAAATAGGAGAACTATGAGACATTTTACAAATATTTATCAAAATCGCATTTTACTATAAATTCCAGACCTTGCAATACAACACATCTTATTTTCAAAATTTATTCTAACAGACTCAAATCTATCTTAAATCCAAACACTCCCACTAAAATAGCCTTGCTAGAAAATTTATCACGTCTGTTTCTTTCAATTTACAGCCACTGCATTCCCCTGTTCATTTCCTATTTACTATTTAAATGCAGGGATATCCAGTTTCTCTCAAGTTGGGAAACTGCTCCCAAGCAAGCCTAAATGATTTTCAACCTTTAGGAAGTTATTGTTAAACAAACACATTGTGAGTCAATATAATTTTGAGTTCTTGAAATTACCTTCCAGAGAACATAATGTTTATTCAGTGATAGTAAGTGTTAAATGAACTGATTTGAAGTCATGCATATGTTATTAAGAATAAAACTCAGCCAGAACCACAGCCATTGTTTAGAACTTAAAACAACAAATGTGAGATTTAAGTAGATCAGTATGTCTCAACTTTTCTTATTTTGTTGTTTGTGAATTTGCCTATTAGCTACACCCAAATGTATTATTCCTTCCACCTCAAATTTATCATCAGTTTCAAAATTCAAAAAGCAGTTCAATATCACGGTTTCTTTGAAATTAGTAAATTGTTCTTCTTGATAAGGAAGAAAACAACATAAAACTTTGTATAAGGTTGTTTTACGGAGAAAATTTGATATATTCAAATATATATATATACATATATATACCAAAAGGATATTTTTTATTTTAATTGTATTGAAAATAATGTGATTTACAAAGTCCTTCACAGTTAGGCTTGAGGCATTCAATGAATCATGACCAATCCCATCAAGAGTGTCGACCTATTTCCTCCAATGTTCCCCAAGTGCATCCCCTACTACTGTCCCTTCCTTCCATCCTGCCAGTATAACAGACACATTTTAAATTTAGATTGTTAATTCCATTATTGCTGCCTTTGGCTTGGATATTTATTTCTGTCCTTTTTTTTTAACACTACCAATGAAACTGAGAACTCTTGGCTGATGGCCCCAATCCCTTCCTTTTTGTGTTTCTCCTCTTCCACTAAGTTTCTTTCCTTCTTCTTGCTAAATTCTGGGGACAAAGGTCTTTGTGACAACTCTCATTCAGACCATTGAATTTCTTCATGCAGTTATTTTAAATAACACATATAAGTGTTATCATTCTGTATTTATCCTTTTTCTTCTGGCTTACTTCTTTTAACATGATATCTCCCAGTTACAACCACATTGATGCAAATTGCAATATTCCTTACCTGCTATGTTATATTCCATTGTATATTTCCACAACATCTTCATGATCCACTCATCTGTTGTTGGACTTCTAGGTTGATTTCAAGTCTTAGATCTTGTACTATTGCTGCAATGAATAGTGATGCACATACATACTTTTGGATGAATGTGTTTCTGTCCTGGGATAGGAGTACATAAGAAGGACTGCTAGGTTATATAGCAGCTCTATTTTGGGTTTAGTGAGAACCCTCCATGATTTCCATATGGGTGTAAGATGGTGTAAGATGATATCTCATTGTTGTCTTGGTTTGAATTTATCTAATGATAAGTGAAAATGAACTCTTTTTCATGTGTCTGTTAGCCATATATTGATCTTCCTTAGAGAAGTGTCTATTCGTTTCTTCTCCCCATTTTGATGGTGCTTTTAGGTTTTGTTGCAGTTACTATTGTGAGTACTTTTTATATACCTTATCTTAAACATTTACCTGATATGTAGAGTACAAAAATTTTTCTCCATTTAGCTAGCTGTCTTCTATTTTAGCCTATGTTCTTTTTGCCATACAGAAACTTTTCAATTTAATGTAGTTCTATCTATCCATGTTTGATGTAATAGTTCTTGCCGTTAGGCATCCTATCATTGAAAACGTATTTGAGTTCTAATTTTAGAGTGTTCTACCTGTTTTCCTCAAGTAACTTTATGGATTCAGGTCTAATCTCAAAGTTTTTAATCCAAATTTAAGTCAAATTGAATTGACTTTTGTGTAAGGCCTGAGATATGGATCAATCTTAATTTTTTTCACATGCTTATCAAATTGTTCCAATAACATTTATTGAAGAGACTTTGTTCCATTTCAAATTAATGGCTCCTTTGTCAGTGACCATATACTTGGGGGTTTGTTACTGGATATTCTTTTTTTATTTATAATACTTTTATTTAAGCATCTTGATTACAAATACAATTGTGATTAGGTTTCAGTCATGTAAAGCACACCCCTCTTCACCAGTGCAACATTTCCACCACCAATGTCCCAAATCTCCTTCCATCCCACCCCACCCCTACCTGTACTCTAGACAAGCTTTTCAGTTCCCTCATTCATTCACGTGGTTATGGTAGTTCTTAGTGTAGTTATTTCTATAACTGCACTCACCACTCTTTGTGGTGAGCTTCATGAAGTGAGCTGGAAGTTCCAGCCCTCCTCTCATTGTCTCTGAGGATTGTTGCAAAGATGACTCTTATTTTTCTTAAAACCCATAGATGAGTGAGACTATTCTGCATCTCTCTCTCCCTCTGACTTATTTCACTCAGCATGATAGATTCCATGTACATCCATGTATAGGAAAATTTCATGACTTCATCTCTTCTGGCGGCTGCATAATATTCCATTGTGTATATGTACCACAGTTTCTTTAGCCATTCGTCTGTTGAAGGGCATCTTGGCTGGCTATTGTGAATAGTGCTGCAATAAATATAGGTGTGAGGAAGTGGTTTTGTATTGTATTCTTGTGTTCCTAGGGTATATCCCTAGGAGTGGAATAGCTGGGTCGAATGGGAGCTCAATTTCCAGTTTTTGGAAGAATCTCTATATCGCTTTCCATAGAGGTTGGACTAGACAGCATTCCCACCAGCAGTGGATAAGAGTTCCTTTTTCTCCTAATCCCAGCCACTTATTGTTCTTGTTCTTTGTGATGTGTGCCAATCTCTGTGGTGTGAGGTGGTATCTCATCATTGTTTTGATTTGCATCTCCGTGATGAGGAGCATTTTTTCATGTGCCTTTTGGCCATTTGTATTTCTTTTTTTATCAAAGTGTCTGTTCATTTTTTCTCCCCATTTTTTGATGGGATTAGACTTTTTTTCTTGTAAAGTTCTGTCAGTGCCCTGTATATTTTAGAGATTAGCCCCTTATCTGATGGGTATTGGGTGAATAGTTTCTCCCACATGGTGAGTGGCTCTTGTATCCTGGGTACTATTTCTTTTGAGGTGCAGAAGCTTCTCAGCTTAATATATTCCCATCTGTTATCTCTGCTTCCACTTGTTTGGAAAGTGCAGTTTCCTCCCTGAAGATGCTGTTAGTCTCAATGTCATGGAGTGTTTTACCTATGTGTTGTTCTATATACCTTATGGTATCAGGTCTGATATCAAGGTCTTTAATCCATTTGGATTTTACCTTTGTACATGGTGTTAACTGGGGTCTATGTTCACTTTTTTGCAAATGGCTAACCATCACTGGATATTCCATCCTGACCCATTCGTCTGAAAGTCTTTCTGTCTTTGTTCTGATACTACACTGTATTGATCACTATGGCTTTGTAGCAGAGCTTCAAATTAGATAATGAGATGCCTAGCAGTTTGTTTTTCAATATGGATTTGACTATCCTTGGTCTTTTATGGATCCACACAAACTTTATAATTGATTGCTCTAAGTCCTTGAAGAATATTGTCTGAATTTGAATAGGGATTACATTTAATCTATACAGTAGCTTAAGTAAGAGGGTCATTTTGATGATATTAATTTTTTCATTAATTCTTCCAATCCATGAGAATGGAATGTTCTTCCCTTTTTTTAGGCCTTCTTCAATATTTTTCCGAAGAATTTCGAAGTTTTTGTGGTATATATCTCTCACCTCTCTTGTTATTTTTTTTGATTTTTTTTTTTTTTTGGTTTTTGGGTCACACCCGACAGTGCTCAGGGGTTACTCCTGGCTCCATGCTCAGAAATTGCTCCTGGTAGGCACGGGGGACCATATGGGGCACCGGGATTCGAACCGATGACCTTTTGCATGAAAGGCAAACGCCTTACCTCCATGCTATCTCCCAGGCCCCAATCTTGTTAGTTTTATTCTTACAAACCTGATAGTTTTGGACCCTATTTTAAATGGGAAATATCCTTTGAGATCTCTCTCTTGTGAGTCTTTATTTGTATAAAAAATACAAATAAAAAATCAGACTTCTGTGCATTGACTTTGTAGCTAGCTGCTTTGCCTTATCAGTTTGTTGTTTCTAGTAGCTTTTTTATGGACACATTAGGGACTTTGATGTATATCATCATGTCATCTGCAAATAGAAAAGTTTGACTTCCTCTTTCCTGAATTGGATTTCTTTGATTTCCTTCTCTTGTCTTATTGCTATTGCTAGGACTTCCAATACAATGTTGAAAAGAGTGGAGACAGTGGACAACCTTGATTAGTGCCTGATCTTAATGAAAATGCTTTCAGTTATTCATATATATATATATATATATATATATACATATATATGTATACATATATACTTTTTTGCCATCAAAAAATAACCCTGGCTGGAGTGGAGAGATAGCATAGTGGTAGGGCATTTGCCCTTCACACAGCTGATCTGGGACAGAACCAGGTTCTATACTCTGCATCCTATATGGCCCCCCAGCCTGCCAGGAGCAATTTCTGAGATTTGAGCCAGGAGAAACCCCTTATCGCCATCAGGTATGGCTCAAAAATAATAACAAAATAACCCTGGTTATGGGCTTTTTCAGAAGGTTCCTTTCACACCTATTTTGCTGAGGGCTTTCATCATGAATGGGTTTTCATTGTGTCAAATGATTTCTGTGCATTAATTGATATGATCATTTGGTTTTTATCCTATTTACTAATAAGGTATATAATGTTGACTGATTTGTGTCGTGTTGTGTTGATTTGTGTTGAACCATTATTGCCTCCCTGGGATGAATCTTGAAGATATCTCCATATACAGATTCCAAATTGTATATATATATATACATATATATGCTTCTATATAAATATAAATTTATATATAAAATATATATAAATATAAATGTATATAAGATATATTTACAATATAGATATTTATAAATATATAAATAAATATATACAAAGTACATATAATTAAATATATAAATATAATAGATCCCACATACAGTTTATGTAGATTAATAAGGAGGTATTTGTTTAAAGTAGCGTTGTAAATTTGCAGAAAAAGAAAATTTATGTGTGACGAAAACTACATTCATCAGTGTAAAATAAATAAATGCAGCCCATTCCTTATTCCACACACAAAAAAAATCCAGAAAGGCTAAATTGTCAAAAAAAATTAGTAACAAGTCAAAAATTAAATATAGAGATATTTTGATATGCCATTGGTTTGACAACACAATGTTTAAAATCGGACCATACACTGCTGTGTTCAAGGCTTAACTCCTGGTTCTGTGCTCAAGTACTATTGATAACAGTGTTCAGAAGACCATATGTAGTGTCAGGAGTCAAATTTGGATTGGCTGCAATCAAGTAAGTGCCTTATCCCATGTACTATATCTTTGGCTAATGAGAAAGCAATTTTAAGAAATAAAATAAAAATTAGTAATCATATGGGATGCAGGATGGGAATGGGGGTGGATGGAGGACAAATTTGGTGATGATAATTCTCCTGATTCAATGATAATATGTACCTAAAATACTACTGTGAAAGATATGTAAGCAAATATCATCAAAATAAAAATTATATCTATATCTATAAATAGTAATCATAAATGGAAGGTTTGGCACAGTCAATGGCAGAAATGCTTATACTTTAAACCAAAACAAACCACAAATAAAATTAAGGAAAAATAACTCTGGGAGATAATACATTGTGTCAAATAAGATGGAAAGATATTCACAAACCAGCACAGAATATAAAATAGCATTAAAATTCTAAATGAAAAATCACCAATAAACATAAAAAGTGGAGTTCATAAACACGGAATTGTTTACAATCCCAAATTATTTCAACCTCATTGTAAAAACATCACACAATACAACAAGGTATTCTTTTCTTCAATTTGTAGTTTATGTTTATTAGTTTATGTTACTTAACTATTGGTAGGGTTCAGCCAAACATTGCATATTTGGCTTGACATATACTTATATATGACACTCTTTTGAGAAGCCATATCTGAGTAAAATTCAAAAACTTTTAAAATATATTAATAAAAATGTGTCCTGTGAATCTACTTCTAAATATATATAGTTAAATATTGAAAGGCACATAAGATTTATGTACAAAAACATATCTGCCACAATTAATATGAAAAATCATTCAATCCTCTAAAATAGTTAAATTAATTACAATTTATTTGGTTAAAATATGCATTCACTGAAAATTCACTATCATTTTTTAAAATTTTAATATTATAACTTATAAGAGACCAGACATAAAACCTAATACAAGATATGTTCATTTTCTACTAAGTGTTTTTAATGTTGTTTATATATGATAGTAGGATTATACCTGTATTTTTTATAATAATTTAATATATTTATAATAAAAATAAAACTATCAAGTGTGTGAAGAAGAAAAATTAGGTCTGGAGAGATTGTCCAGAGGTAAGGCATTTTCTTTTTATGTGGCTAATCTCAGTATGGTCTATATAGCACTAGAAAGCCCCAAACATCACAAAGGCTTATCCCTGAAGAAAAAAAGGAAAAAAGGGAAGGAAGGAAGGAAGGAAGGAAGGAAGGAAGGAAGGAAGGAAGGAAGGAGGGAAGGAAAGAAGGAAGGAAAACAAAGAGAAAGAAAGGAAGAAAGAAAGAAAGAAAGAAAGAAAGAGAAGAAAAAAGAAAGATAAAGGAAGGAAGAAAACAAAGAGAAGCGAAGGAAGGAAGAAGAAAGAAGGAAGGGAGGAAGGAAGAAAAGAAGAGGAAAGAGAAAGGAGAAAAAAGAGAATAAGGAATTAGATTGGAGGGAAAGAGGAAGGAAGGGAGAAAGAAAGAAAAGAAGGGAGAAAGGAAAGAAAGAAGGAAGAAATGAATAAAGAAATATCCCATCCCTACACACAACCAACATCACCACTACCACCACCACCAACATCACCATCTCCTCTAGAACCTTGGCTGACTTTATGGAGAAGATAGAAAACAGCCTCTTCCAAGATAATCATTTCCTCTAGGGAAGATAAAATGACTTGGATTCTGATGATTCATTGATAAATCATCATATAATGTGTCATTATTTCCAATATTTCTTCATTAGATGCTATCATTGAGGTAAGAACCTATCCTGGGATGGATGGTGTACTCCCTCAAATTCCTAATTTTGGGTTATAGAGATATAATATCCCAAAAGGGTGCCTTATATGTTGCACTGTCAAATAATTCTCATTTTATCAATCCATATCAGCACTATATCAAATATATAAATTCCAAAATGAAGAGTGAAATAACTTGTTGCTTTTTATTTGCTCTATTTTTCATTTTATAGTCTCCAAAATGTGACCTTGTCAAAAGAAAATAGGATGGTTGTACATGTAAATGATTAAAGGGGGATGAGACCATACTAGAAAAAGAAGAGCCTGTAATTCCCAAAAATAGATATTATAAAAAGAGACATATTGGATATATATATAGGCATACATAGAAGAAAGAGAATATAAGACTATTCTGAAAAAGTGTCATGAAAATATAAATAATTGAGATGGTGTAAGAATTCCTACACACAAAGGACTGCTAAGAATTTCCAGAAAAACGTTAGTAGTCAGGGAAAGGCAGAGGGCACAGAAAGAACCAATCATGTGAAACCTTGATCTCAGACTACTAAAGTTTTATTTATTGCCTCAAAAATTGTGGAACAAAAAACTTCCATTGGTTGAAATTGTAGAGATTATGTGGTGGGTATAATGTTTGACTTGCATGAGGTCTTCCCTGGGTTATAACTGAAGTTTCTTAGAAGTTATCCCTGAGTACAAAGCCAAGAGTATATCCTGGGATTTGGTTAAAAAGAAAAAAGGAAGGAAGGAAGGAAGGAAGGAAGGAAGGAAGGAAGGAAGGAAGGAAGGAAGGAAGGATGGAGGGAGGGAAGGAAGGAAGGAAGGAAGGAAGAGAAAGAGAAGAAAAAGAGAAAGAAGGAGAAAAGGAAAGAGAAAAGAAAGAATTGTTACTTGGTATGTTACCTAGTTTGTTGGATTTAATTATGACTGTCCCTAGGAATTTAATATGCATCCTAGAAATGTTGATAAACTGTTCATTTCTAAGCACCCTAGAGGTCAATTCTTTATCCTACTACATGGTAATATCTCTTATTATTATTATTTTTTGCTTTGGTGGATGTGAAGCATAAATCCTGCTTGAAGAGATTGAGATCCAAGATTAAGAGGCTAAAATACTCTGCAAAGTAACAAAGTAGGTCTCCTCCAGGGATATTCATCAACAGCCATTTTCACTTAGATGCGTGAATTTTCTCTGTTATGAGGGAGAGGACTCATTGTGACAGAAAACTAATTACTAAGGAAAAACAATCACTAAGGAATCGCAACAGTTTCCATTTTATTTACTTTTGTTTACAGTTCTACTAAAATGATTTCTCGTGGACATTATTCCAACACTACGAGAAGGCTTCTGTAACTACAGGAACGAGAAGCAGACCACAGAATAGTAAGGAAAATCGTCTCTGCTGGGGGACCTTGGGCTGTGAACTAAGAACTATTTATAGTTTCCAGTTTTGTTCCCTCTGACTTACAAATCTCTTCTGTTATCCTCTAGTCTTCAGAGGGAAAAAAAGGGCATTTTAAGGATTATAGAACCACTTATCACGGTGGGGAATCTGAAGCCAAGGTATATAAACTGCAGAGAGTAGGGGAGGGAAAGATGAGGATAGAGTTACTGTCTATGGAGATAGGTCAGTCTTAAAACCACTCCTGGCAACAGGCAAGCAAGCCAAGTAGTGAGAGACCCTTGGTTGACTGCCAGGAGAGATTTAGAAAATGTATATGCGTTCACTGTCTAAACTCAGAAAACACCTAGAAGAATAAAACTGATAAAGACTTGATTGCATGTACTTTGGCAGGCTGGAATCTACACTGTAGTTTTAAAGGAAATTAATTATGAAGCCTCAAAAGCATGCAAGTCACACTTCTTTGAGCCCCCTATTCCAGATATTCATCATGTTCAAAAGTTCATGCTTTCATCATTTTCTTTCAAAATTTTTCATAGATTTGGTATCGCATTTGCAAAGCCATAGGAATCACAGTATTCCACTGAGATTTTAGAGTATGAATTTTATTCTAAACTAGCACTGCAAGAATTGATCAATAGAGTTGTTTAATGCAGTACTTATTTTTTTTTTTTTGGTCACATAAATGTATCTCCAACAGGTTGAAATTTTTATTTCCCCCAACCAAAGCCTTAGTCTAGATCGGTATCTCTGATTGAGACTCCCTGCATCTTCTTTTATGTTCCTTCAATTCATTTTCCTTCCAGCAGTTAAATGAACTAAAAATGCTAATTTAACCTTGTAACTGCCCATTTAAAATTTTTCAATACTTTCCCAAGGAAAAGAAATCAAATTTGTCAGCAACTTTCTACTGCCTGTATCTCTAGCCTCATCTTGAGATCTGGCTGGGAATTCTTTTCCCTACTTAGCCTAATTTCTCATTTTCCTTCAACTCTTGAATTTAGCATCACTTTCTCAGGGGAGCCTTTACTAATACTGAATCTAAATCAGCTGTCTAAATCATCACACTTTAAGTTTCTTCAATGAAAGCTGTGTATATTCATTTGATAAATTATTTATATAATGTTGGTCTTCCCGAATTTTAAGTACAATGAATGTACAGATTGCATTTCTCTTGGGTTGTAATCTAGCTAAGATTTAATACAATTTCTTGTGGTGTAAGTGTATAATGCAGTCGAGCTCCTACTTCTCGTACTAAAAAAATGTATGATTTTTGAGTGCCCCAAAATTTTACTTCTCGATGCCTGATGTTGACCAGAAGCCTACTTATAAAGAGCAAAATAATAAAATTCTGTATGCTACATGCATTATAGATTAGATTCTTATAATAAAAACTACAGAAATGAAAATGTGATTAAAAATAATGAGAATACATTTATTCTCATTTATGGTACTCTGAATTTCAAAAGTTTGCCTTAGTTTGTTTATAAAATTACTTATACAGGATGAATACACATGAATCAAATATATATATTTCTCAGGATCAACTATAGATGCTTAATAAATCTATAATGACTCAAAGAAGAATTTGAATTGTATCTTAAAATACTGATATGTGAAATCCTCAATTGTAATTGAAAATAATTTTAAAGGTCAAATTTCTTTGTTTTTTTATTTATTCATTCATTTATTTTATTCTGTTAACTGTAAAGTAAAGCATGGCTTCCTCTAAAGGACTAACCAAAATAGGAACACTTTCTTTTATATTCATTTATTATTTTTTAAAAAATTAATTTTATTGTGGCCAAAGGAAATTACAAATATTTCTCAGTAATATTCAAGATTCATAGTGACAATAAATCAAGGGTATCATTTTATTTTTTAAATGTGTAAGAATTTTGTTGACCTACCTTAAAATGACAGAGTAGATATTTAAGCTTAGAAAGTTTCTATTTTGGGTCTTTTCTGTGTGAGGAAGCCAAGAAGATGCCAGTGGACACAATCTCTTCAGGGCCCAAACTCGGTGATCTATCCCCACCCAATAAACATGGGGGCTGATCCCTGCCATATGTTTGGGCATAAGAAGAGGAATAAAAAAAAAAAAAGAAAAGGAGCAGAAGGAAGAAAAGGAAGAGGAGGAAGAAGTGGAAGAGAAAAAAGAAGAAAAGAAAAAAGACAAGAAAAGAGGAGGAGGAGGCTAGGGATATAGTTCAATTTGTAGAGCAGATGACTTATAGGTGTCAATGCCTAGATTTGATCCCAGATGATCTTGTGTTCATTCTCTAATACTCTTACAACTTGTATGGATTTGTGTATGTCTGTATGTATAAAAATATGTGATATACTCATGTATGCTCACATCTAATAAAATAACTGTAACAATATAATATCTAAAAAAAAAAGCTAGTCAATCTGATGAACTTATTCTTAGACTAATGTCTTGAAAGGAGAAATTTTCTTCTTTCCATGCAATTTCTGGAGGCTCTGGGAGAAATATTAACATTAAGTAGTAACTTGCAAAGAAGTTTAAGCATGTGATCAGTTTTGGAAAATCACTAGTTAGGGTTCTGTGATGTTTCTGGGGCTAGAGGCCAGAGGCTGCTTCTGGCTCTACAACTAAAAGAGTGAGTTTGTTCCTTCACCTACAAAGAGTATTAGAGAGAGGGTAAACAGGGCAACATGGAAGATATTTACATTCTTGAAGTTGTGAGACAAGCTAAGTAGAATATAGCTTTTTTTACTTCATGTTTTTGGATATTTTTTGGGGGAGGGAAACAAGTATGAGGGAAAAAAAGAAAAACTAAAATTTTCTATTTGGGGAAGTAAGCTTGTCAAAGTTTGTTCATCTGATCACCATTTGAATGAAATTAAAATATTTGTTAATTTATTTTAAAAGATACACTTGAGATAAAACTGGTCAAACAAGTAGATGGAAATATAAACTAATGGGACTACAGTAAACTGAGAAGCTTCTGAACCTCAAAGGTAATGAATACACATAGACTACCCATGTAACGGGAAGAAACTACTCACCCAATACCCAGCAAATAGGAGTTAAGATATACAAAGCACTAATAGTACTTAATAAGAAAAACACATCTAATTTGACTAAAAAATGTGGAGAAGTAATGAACAGACATTTCTTCAAAGAAGAAGAAATACAGAATACAAATGGCCAAAAGGCACATGAAAAAATGCTCCCCATCACTAATCATTAGGGAGATGCAAATGAAAATAACAATGAGATATTATCTCAAACCATGAAGTCTGGTACACATCACAATGAGCAAGAACAACCAGTGCTGGCATGAATGCAGAGAGAAAGGGACTCTCATTCACTGCTGGGGGGAAGGCTGACTGATGCAGCCTTTTTGTAAAAGGATATACCCTAGGAACACAAAAATACAGTACAAGAATGCCTTCTACACTCCTATATTCATTGCAGCCACATTTACAATAGCCAGAAGGTGGAAACAATGTGCGTGCCTGACAACAGAGGAGAGGCTAAAATGTATCTCTATACAATGAAATACTATGCAGCTATTAGGAAGCTAAAGTTATGAAATTTGTTTATATATGGCTAGATATAAAGAATATTGTGCTGAGTGAAATGAATCACAGGGAGAGTGATAGACATAGAATAATCTCACTCATTTGTGGGAGGTAAAAAAAAGTAAGCTAATACTATCTAGAGACAATAGATATGAGGATCAAGAGAACCAGGTCATGGTATGAAGGATGCCACAAAGAGTGTTGAACACAGGTATGTAAGTGATGGCCAGTCTACTGTGACAATGATAGTTGGAAATCACTGTGGACAAGACCTGGGTGCTAATGGGGATAAAATGATATGTATGATACCTCTTCATAGGCAATAGTGCAAATGACAGTGTCAAAAAAGTCAAGGGAAGAGTAAAGTACATTTTCCAAAGAAATGCAGAGAGAAGGTAGGAAGAAAACTAGGGCCATTGGTGGTGGAAAACATGCACAGGTGAAGGGTTGTGTACATTGTATGAAACTCAATCATGAAAAATTTTGTAACTACGACGCTTAAATAAAGTAATTATATATTAAAAATGTAGGATAACTTGAATAAAATAAACCAGAATAATTTTACTATTCTACCATGAAACCCTAATTGCATATAATTTTATTATTTGTTCTTTAAGTTTAAGAATTTGTCCTTGTCTTTTGTCCTTCATCTTCTTTATCATTTGTTCTCTAAAAAACATCACTGTTAGTTTTCTTTATTAATCATTGGGAAATAAAATCATTGCTCTGCCTCTAATGTTAGCTAAGTATATAACTCTGGGTCTTTGTTTTCTTATATACGCCCAACTACCTAGCTGATTAATATTTTGAAAATTAAGTGCTTAACATGTAAAAATTCTTATTTTTTTAACAAATAGTAAATATTAAGGCACAGAACTCTTCAATAACACCCTTGATATGCATAATCTAATATTACATTTCCAAGGAATTTATCAAATGGTATGCCACTAGTATTTGTTTTGTATACATATATCTGTCAGTAAATTTTGACTTATATTAAAACACATAGAAAGTATAGGAACATACACAAAAAAGGAACCACACATTTGATTAATAAAATAGAAGCAATCAAATTGTTGATAGAAGTAAATTCCCAATTCCAATTGTATGCCTTTTATCTCTAAGGCCTATGAAATTTTCCTTAGACATAGTCTTCATTTTAGATCTTGACAAGTTTATTAGTAAACCTAAAATATTTTAAATTGTATTATACTTAATCTTCTTCTAATGCTCCTACTTTCTTTGGAAGCAAAAACATAAATTGTCATTGCCTATTCCTACTGAACTTTGAGGTATAAAATTACTTTTGTTTAGCTAACCTAAATCAGCAATTTAATAAAACCCCATTTCCTAATAATTATACCTCAAATATGCACCTGAGTATAAGAACAAAAACATCTTAGTTTCAGTTTTCTCATATAGTTTAATAATAACTGATTTATGTATTACATATTTCTCCTGTTCAAAGGGAATGAAACTTTACACTTCTCAGGATATAAAGAAATATGCTTGTGAATTATCTAGCCTCTAACACTGGTTTTATTTTTAAAAATCATCATAAAGCACGTCATACATTATTATTTTGTACATTGTTTATTGCAATATAATACTAATTGTTAAATCAATCTTAAATGAATTTTTTTTCTTTTAATAAAAAGTAATTTAAATATGCTGGCAATAGTTCTATATAAAGTTTTACTTCAGACATCATATCCAAAAATATGTATGACCTCAAAATATTCCTACTCACAGTAATAATAAATTTTCAAATATCCATCAATAACAAAGAAAATTATTATTGATAAAGACATTTTATGTTTATTGAAAAGACAGTTTCCTATTGAGTAATCAAAGGAAACTCGAGCTCAGTTTTGAAGTCATTTTAGTTTGCTGAGGGGCGGTTGAGAGTGTGGAAATGAAAGCATTTTATTAAGGATC
>PVKC010007449.1:0-29447 GCA_004027635.1 Crocidura indochinensis
CATGGAATCTAGATCCAGAATTAAATTAAGTGGACTGGAGAGACAATACAGGAGTTAGAGGGCCTGCTGTCAAACCCCTCCCTGCTGTCAATCCTGGTTCAATTCTGAACAGGCCACAAGGAGTGAGCCCTAAACACCACCAGCTGTGCCCAATCCCCTTTCTTTGTTAGATGAAGTGATCACTAAGGTCATCTATATTTATCTTCCAGCTGTTTTTATCCCCCAGTATCATGAACTTCTATCAGAAATGTTCTTATCCCCTGAAGAATTTCAATAACTGTTGAAGTGCTACATGGCCTTCTGGATATGCAGATGTAATCCAAATAATAGAAAGGTGTTAGGATAGTACTTATGATACGACAACAGAGTTCAGAGAAGGGCATGATATGAGCCCTCCTCATGCCATATGATAAAGTGTGATTTCAAACTGACCTAGGGGTGAGCTCCAGTCTTGTTGCAGGGATGAATAAATGACAGCATATTTATTGTATGAGGATGTGAAGGATGATCCACTTTTTCTTTTAGCCTCCCTCTCCCTGGTTCCTCCTATGCACATGCTCAGATGTTTCAACATCAAAGAATGTTTCCAAACAATTATTATGACAGAAAATGCACTGATAAATCTAGCCACAGCAGTCCCACATTTTATTCCTGTCTTTAATGTTAGTTGCTTTTCTATTTCCAGGGGTCAGGAAAACAAACTCTCAGGGAATTAATTATGTACCATCCTAAACAAGCTGGAAAACAGGTGCCTTTCCAAGTGCTAGACAATGAAACCTCTTGTTTGTTTGTTCATACAAGCTATAAAAATAAGCCAACAAACAAAAACCAGTTTCACACAGCCTAGCTTTTAAAAACTTTCACTGTGTTCATAAACATTGACTTTTAAAAGGAAAATGTCAGTCAAGATCTACCAAGTTGGGGCTGGGGTGATAGGAGAGCAGGGAGGGCATTTGCTTTGCATGTGGTTGACCTGGGTTCGATCCTTGGAACTCCATGAGTAATTACTGAGTACAGAACCAGGAATAAGCCCTGAGTGCCGCTGGGTGTGGCTCACAAAACAAAACAGCAGCAATAAACTATGATGCTATCTTAAGCAATGTGTAACTTAATATGTTAGGATCTTAATTATTTGAAGAGGAAAGAGCATAAAAATTGGTAAGAAGTGACTCATTTTAGCCAGCACTTTGGAATTAATTCTAAGTGGCAGACAGTAACCTCCAGTTTTTCATGATTTCTGGTATTAATCTATGTAAATCGAGTAGCATGTACATTATAATTAACCATACTAATTTTCTCTCCACATAGTTTTTTTTTTCAAGTTTTCAAGAGCTTAATTCAAAAAGTAGGACAAAAATGCAATAGAGACCAGAAAGACAGTGCAGGGGAAATAGCACTAGCATGATATACTGACTGCCTGATTCAAACCCTAGTCCTGCATAAGTTCTTCAAA
Source organism: Crocidura indochinensis (assembly GCA_004027635.1). NCBI lineage: Eukaryota > Metazoa > Chordata > Mammalia > Eulipotyphla > Soricidae > Crocidura > Crocidura indochinensis. The sequence goes on from PVKC010007449.1 coordinate 1,454, forward strand.
GCACTGCCAGGAGTAAGCTCTGAGCACCAAGGGGTGTCTTTCCCTCCCCCAAAAGGTAAATAAATTGTGTAAGAAGCATAAAAATAACTCAAAATCATCATAAAGTTCTAGGAATTAGATTATGAGGAAAAAAATCAAGTAATTCTGAGTAGTTTTATGCATCAGACTAACTTTATTTTCAGTTTTCTGTTGTGACTGTACATAATGGTTCACTCAGCTAAAACATGACTTCTGATCAAGTTTAGGGGGAAAAAAATCCTTTGTTTTTTAGAGCTTTCCCTAAAGACAGTTACTTTTTAGAAAGGGTGTAAACTCTGACTGAATTAACATTCCAGCCCATAGGGTACTTGTTTTGCATATAGCATGCATATAGCATGACCCAGCCACCCCAGCACCCCAAGTGATCCCCATGGGCAGAGCCAGGAGAAAGCCTTGAGCACTGCTATGTGTGGGCCCAATACTTAAATAAATAACCAAAGGTGAATTGGATGAGGTACAGAATCTTGGGGTGTGGGTTCCAGGGTTGTCTTGGGCATTTTGGTGGTGAGGTGTGGAAAACTATAGCTATCCAAGTCTATAAATATCAACACTATTTTTTATATCAACACCAGCCTATAAATACCAATTTCAACTGAAACATCAATTTTAAAATCAATTTCAATATCAACATCAAGTCTAAAAATATTAACACTATTTTTGAAACACATTACCTTAATAGCAAGACAATATTTTAAAGGTTTTGTATGTATTGTTTATATATCAAATATTCCCTCTTTATCTTGTATTTCTTCTCTTTTATAAAATATTTATTTTAGATTTTAAAAACGAATCAAAAAAATATTCAGTCGATAGATACTTATTTACCTTCAAACAACTTCCTGTGTTCCAAGGTCATTCCTTCTTGGCCCTAGATATAGACTCCTGCATCTATAGTTTAGGAATAGAAAAGTCCATTTTGTATCAGGCTGTGCTTGGAGAAATTCTGATGAATTTTAGGATATAAAAGGACCTTTAACCTCCCTCAGCAAAGTAGAATCTACTAATTACAAAATTACTTTTCTTAAGTACCTATTTAAGAGCTACATCTTAGCATCCTTTCAGAAAACAAAATGCTTGGGAATGTAAGCTTTCCTCTGGCTTTTGTTTTAGGGATATAGGAAAGAAAATAGTAGAGAGAGAGTAGGTACATTGGGAGTCAGAAAGCTAGAACATTCTCTCTCACCCACCAGAAACATAAATAGAGCTCATGTATACTAATTGTGTTGGTGGTAGAGTCATTTGACACCCCTTTTCTGAATAGTTGATGTCAAAATAAGGACAATATCCAAGAGAAATTTTTAGAGAGAAGAAACAAGAAGAGAACTTTTTAGAATAGTTATTTAAGCACAAACTGATATACAGATATGATGAGATTTAACTCAAATCAATTTTGAGCTTATTCTCAGTACAAAGAAATGAGAATTTAGCAATCTCAAAGTTTTGAATATCTGAATAAAATGTTAGAAATCTGGGTTAGAGTATTGCTGGGTATGCCACCCCAAAATATAGAATATTACCTGTCAGATCAACCATTAAAAAATCTCCAGTGGCACGTCACTCTGAATCAATCATTTCCACTGCTGTCACTACTGCTCATCTGGGTGACCAATACGCTTTTCTGAAATATTCCTAACCTAGAATCTCTAAATCCAAATTTCATCCATCTTCTATATTCCCTGTCTTCAGGAACAAGAGATCCTTTGAAAACTAGCATCAAGTCACAGCACACTGACATAACCTGGCCCTCAACTCCATTCAAAGTTGAAATAGCCTTTTTGAGTTGGAGTAAATAAGACAATAATAAGACCCCTATTTCTTTTTTCTTTTTTTTTGTTTTTGGGCCACACCCAGTCACGCTCAAGGGTTATTCCTGGCTATGCGCTCAGAAGTCGCCCCTGGCTGGCCTGGGGGACCATATGGGGCACGGGGGATCGAACCGCGGTCCGTCCAAGGCTAGCGAGGTAAGGCAGGCACCTTACCTTCAGCGCCACCGCCCGGCCCAAGACCCCTATTTCTAAAGAACAATTTCATTCATGTCACAATTGCAGTTAAAAATGATACAACAAAACTAGTAGGAAGAACAAGATAGATAAGTGAGTAATAGAGAAATATGAGCTTATAATGTTCTGGAATTATCAAGTTTTTCCCCTAATATTGTAGTTTGCAGCATATTAATATCCCGAATAGGATTTGTAAAAGAAAGAGGAAATAATTTATCAACTAGCAAATGCATTTTTATTCAAATGTAGAGTTTAATTTTGCAGTCCAATTAAGTATATTGTGCAGTCAATATATATTGTAGTCATAAAATATATATTATGTATAATATTTATTTAAGAATATAAACACAATATCTATTGTTAAAGAATATATTGTAGTTATATGTAGTAGCTATATGCATCAGGCATTAAAACATAATAACAAATATAATACAATAGAAATATAACTTTTCACAATTGTTGCTGCTGATATGAGTTGTTTTGCTCGTTAGTATAATTAGTCAACTTTTACTTAGTCAATGAACTTAAGCTTCCTCAACTTATCCTTTAGTACCCAGGTCCTTGCTAATCCATTCAAGCTTTTTGCTTCCCCAATAAAATAGCCCCTACAGAGACAGATGGAAATCAAACATTTCACAAGAATATTATCTCACTCATACTCTTGACAAACTATATGTGCTATAAGAATTGTCCCCATTCAAATTAGTTTTCTGGTTAACAACTAACTGACTATCCTAAGAAGCAGGTTCAGAGCATCAAAGGCCAGAAATGAGTGCTTGCTCGCTTGCAATAGCCTCTGTTTTGATCCCCAAAGATTCAGGGCCCATGTAGGACCAGAAGCAAACATTAAGCACTTCTCTGGGAATAATTCCTGGCACCTCTAGATGTGAGACAGAAAAAAGAACAAGATAGAATAATGGTCCTGAAGAATTTGCATGCTCTCTCTTTCTCTCTCTCTATTATAGAAAATTAAAATAGGGGCTGGAGAGATAGCATGGAGGTAGGACATTTGCATTGCAGCAAAAGGATGGTGACTAAAATATGGAAGAGAAAATACTATTCATATTTTATGTTTGTTTTGTGTTCTGCTTTAGTCACTGAGCATGATACAACTGCTTTAATATCTCAGTAAAATTGTTACAGAATGTCTCTCTCACATACATAAACTGATACAAACACACAATACACACACACACACACACACAGAATGGTCTGCAGTTTTTCATACTGGGTCCTTTTCTCTGGGTGCTCATTGTCAATGCCAAGCCTGCCTCCCACAATGCTCTTGGGCCCAACCACTCCCCTTATTCACTGGTTCTTAAAACTTCCCAGTTCCCCCACAAACTCTGCCTTATACTGGTTCTCCCTTCTGCCAGAAAGATTGTTCCTGATTACTCAATGACTTTCAATGAGTATATTTGCTCCAAGCCTCTTTTATTTGGCCTCCCTTGTTTTTCTTCATTAAACTAAAATACTAACGTTGCTTGTAGTTACTCCAGTCTAACCAACTGCTGTCTACACCATATGGTGAAATGTGAATGACACAGAGATCTTGACTCAGTTGAATCACTCTGCAGCCTTCCCAGGGCCCAGAGAGAGGGCATATGTGTGACAGACAGTTTGAAAAGGATTCAATAGGAGAATGAAGGTCAGGAGTGAACTTCGACACTCTTTCCTCACAGGGGATTAGCTGGTGGTTCTGCTTCTTGGCACATAAAGTTAAGTCCAGAAAGGAAGAGAGACAGATGATCAGAGTTCTGTGTTCAGAGCAGAACACAGAAAAGAAATGGAATATCTTGAATACTCTCTATGCCTGAAATTCTCATTTCCCTTTAATCACAAGGATAATCTGTTGATTGACCTTTACAAAAGCAGCCTGAAGTTCATTTTTCCCTAGTTATAAGAAAAATAAAAGTCTTACGGTTTATTGAGACTGTGGTTAGCAGAACCAGGACTAGTCAACCAAGGTACTATTGGACTCCCTCCTCTCAGTCACAATGACCTATTCTCACACATGTCAGGTGACAATTAGTAAAGAGATGCAAAAATCCCCACCTTATATGAAAAGTATTATGTTGAGTGAAATGGGTTAGAGGGAGCTGGATAGACATAAAATGATGGCAGTCATTTTAAACTGGGGACATTGGTGGGAAGCATCTGCGTGTCTATTTTCACCACTCAATTTGAACACTCTTGGTCTTTTCTCAATCCTCCATTTCTCTCAAAATTTCTGCATCACATACCTCTAGGATAACACAGCCATGACTAGTCCCACCAAGGTCCCATGCTACTGCAAATAGATATGCACACTATTTTCTTTTGGCAATGCATCATGTTGAGATAGTAAATGCAATTTTAATTGGCTGGACATTCTTACACTATGTATTCATCATGAAGGGGATCATTACACCTCCTATGTACAGCTACTCCTGCAAAGAATACTCATTTCAAAGCTCTATTACATGATTCATTTTACATGGATAGAGGGAACAACATGTACTTCATAAAAAATGGAAGGTATCTTTGGATCAAGAAGCTTAACAACCACAATGATAGGTACACATTACATTGTTATATATTCTGGTAGAAAGTGTCATCATTGGGCTCAATTGTATTAAATATAATTTCCTAACAAGTTATTGAGGATTCTATAAATTAAAGAATTATTAACATTTTTCTAATTTAAAAACCAAGCATCTCTATAATGCCAAAATCTGTATAAAGATATATTACTGTGCATTGAGAATTAGTCATTTATATTTTGTAATGTGAATAAGTTCATTGTTCCATACTGATTATTTGTTCTTATGGAACAGTTCTTTGTTCCATAATTCATATTGTGAATTATGACCTTTACTTTCCTTTACTTAGCTGAATCTATAACTTAAAATATCTTTTAATTGTAATCCACACTCTAAAAATTTATCAATGCCTTAATTAAAATATGACAATAAATAATAACCCTATTCGTACATTAAAAAATCCAAAATGTAATTTTTGGGCCAAAAACACAGCAACAACAAATAAGTAATACTATCTATTCAGCTTGCCTTGAATGCAGCTGACCTAGGTTTCCTGGCTTCCCAAATGGTCCCCTAAGCACTTCTAGGAGTAATTTCAGCAGAGCCAGAAAAGCCCTGAGTGTAACTTACTGTGGTCCAAAATATCATCCTCCCCCCTGAAATCTCAAAATGGGATTTTTTATTGTCCTAAGAAAGAGAAGCTTGATAATACAGTTAGACCTATAAATCATATTTTTACTTTATACTAAAAAAAGTAGATTTATCACTGAAATCATTCTACAGGTAGTGGATTTTTGGTTATTTTGCTCTCTGATATATCTCAGAACTTAGAAAAAAAAACCTTTGTAAACATTTTGGTGCTAATAACAATTACCTCATAACTAACTTCTGTGTGTGATTCTCTTGGAGAGGTAGACGACCAGGAGCTGTTCTTAATCTACCAGTAAACTAATTTGAAAACATCATCTCCTTTCATTATTACAAACACTCTTTGATGTAGCTACTTTATCCCTAGACAACTGAAGGAATGTCTTCAAGTACTGTCTTGTAACAATACTGAGGTTAAAAGACTTGCTTGGATTTTTCAAGTCACGCCACAACTGAGCATTATTTCAGACCACTAACTTATTTTGGTGATTGGTTTTTAATTATGTGAAATTTTGTTTTGTGTTCTTTCTAATCATGAGATAGTATGTACTGTTCTTAAACATTAATTTTAGCCTCTTTGATGTACAATACTGTCAATAATAAGGTTTAATGGATTCAACACCACACGCACCAACAAAGTGTCCTCTATCTTCCACCATTGTCTTAGGATGCTCCTTTCGACCTGTTCAGCTCATTCTGACTGACTTTATTAAGCAAGACACTCATATTTCAATTGTATGTAGCAACAATTTGACAATTTTGTCTTTTCTTATAGCCTACTATTATAGTCATATACAATATATATCCTATGTATACATATATTCCACCTGTTCTATATAAATACATAAACATATATATAAGTTTATACAGTAGTATGCTCTTGAACACTGAGTTGTTTCCAGATTTTTACTATTGTGATCAGAGCTACAATAAACAGAGGTGCACAAAAATCTTTGACTACTGTTTTCAAATACTGGCATCAGATTTAGGACTATAAAGAAGCTGAGTTCTTAATATTTTTTAGAATTTCCCATAGAAATTACGTTTTAAAGGTATGAGGTGACCGAGCTGGTTCCCACTACAAAGAGAAACAAATCCACGACCTCAAGAAACTCTCAAGACATTCTCTGATAGAAAGATGAGGCTCTTTACCCATCAGGGAAGAAGTTCAAAAGTCCTTCAAAGACTCCCAATGAAGGGTGCCATTTATCATCTTCTTATTTGTATTTCTCACCAGATCACTTCCTCATCCTAGTATCAGTTCTATAGATTTCTTGGGTTTAAACAGAAATTAAGAGTATGAATTTCTCACTCCTTTTCCAGTCACTGGTTTCATTTCACTTAGCAGGCATAAATAGCATTTTACTCGATCACAGTGCTCAACTGTAGCTCATTCTTAATAGCTTCCACTTTTCCTTGCCTGTGCCTTAAAGGTTCCCAGTAATTATCCATTAGCTCTTTAGACACATAGCCCTGGAGGTTGGCTTGGTCTTGTATTTTCTCTATAACAAAATTCTATGGTACGACAACTTGAGTGACAGCATGACTATGCCTTGATACAAATGAGACTCAATACGGCATGCATTTCATCTTTAGCCTGAAATTTTTTTTGGCATTTAGAATCTAAAAAAAAAAAAAACCATTATATGTCCTTGATGGATCATCTGAAGACATTGCAGATACTTTAATATTAATTTTAAAAATAAAACACTTGTCGGGGCCGGGCGGTGGCGCTGGAGGTAAGGTGCCTGCCTTAGGACGGACCGGACCGCGGTTCGATCCCCCGGTTCCCATATGGTCCCCCGTGCCTGCCAGGAGCAACTTCTGAGCGCATAGCCAGGAGTAACCCCTGAGCGTCACTGGGTGTGGCCCAAAAACAAAAACAAAAAAACAACAACAAAAAAAAATAAAACACTTGTCATGCAAACCACATAGTAGTTGCTTTTCTGCAGTCAGTCCTGTTTGTATACTCATGAGATGCTACAGAAGTTGCTTGGACTTGGAGAGATGAGGAAGAAAATGGTTTGTCCATCACTGAAATTCTTCCTAATTGTTACTTATGTGATTCCTTCAGGTGTTGGCTCTCTCCAGATTCTGTGATGGTATCAATGATATCATGTGCATAGCATTAATTTTTCAAGATTTCTGAGGGTGCCATGTATAATAAAGTCTATATAATGAAGTCTATTTCAATTCCTTCCAACAGGCACAGACATGCTGCAAAGTCAAGTGAAGCTCTTGAGCATAGCTGGAATACTTTGGGGGAAGCATAGAACCACTCGGCAGCAAAGCTTGCTGCTTTGAATTTTGTCTTCAGTCTTTTGAATGTTACACCCACCCTGCTATATTCTGGGTTAGATATTGGCACAGCAGAGTTAGTGACAACCTACACAAGGTGTTTAGGAACCTACAAAAATGATCATGATTAAGACACATTGTGTTGTGATGTTTTGTTGTCCATGTTTCAAATTTGAGTCCAGAAAAGTAATAACTAAAAAGATGAAGAAGGTCAGGATTTTTTCAACCAAGTATCCTCAAGAAGCTTTTATTTTCTCCAGTTCATCTGTTATAAAGGTTAAGAATATTGAATAGTAAATTCTGTTTCCTTAGTTTTTGAAGTAATGGAAAGCTTGACAAAGAACATTTTTGTGTAGGTAAGTGAAGTTCAATCAAATTATAATGGACAGGAAAAAATATGAAGATACTAGCATTAAAAAATGTCAAATCTAGGACTTTTTAAAAACTCTTCAGTAGAAAGAATGCTTACCAATAGTAAATGATCAATTGCATGACACTTTCACCCCCGGTGGGTATCATGTAAAAAACCTAATTTATTTTATTTTTTCTTATTTCCTTTTTTATTTTATTTATTTATTTATTTACTTACTTACTTTTGGCTTTGAGGTCAAACCTTGTAGTGCTTAGGGCTTACTCCTGGTTCTGGACTCAGGAATCATTTCTGATGGTGCTCAGGGACCATATTGGCTTCCATGGTTTGAATGTATGATTTTTATGTCAACTAAAAACTTTTTTGGGTTTAGGTATATAGTCATATATTTTGCTATACACCATAAAGCTGAGATGAAGCCTAGGTTTCCACAAAACAAGGATGATATTCGTCTGAAAAAAAATTAAGCTGGGCCAGAGTGATAGTACAGCAGGTAGGTTATTTGAGTTGCACACACCCAACCCAAAGTTCAATTTCTGGCATACAAAATGGTTTCCAAAGAACCCACCAAAATATTTCCTGAGTGCAGATCCTTGAGAACTGCTTGGATGCCCCAGTAAAACAAGCAAAAAATTGTTTGAAATTTATGGTATATTTTAGTCTTTTTTAAAGAATTTATTCTTTTTATTTTTAATTATGAGGACAAAGATGGAAAGAAAGAGGACAAGGTAAAGTTACAGTGGAAGGACAATCACCCATAAACAGAATTCTTAGAAGAAATCCCCTTGCTGATACCTTAATTTTGAACTTTCAGCCAAAGAACATTAAAAAAAAATAAAATAGAACCCATGTACAATTACTTTGTCCCTCAAGTCCCAGATTGTAGTACATTATAACATTTCTTAGCAGTACACAAAGAATCTAAGGCCATAAAAATTATGTAACTCTTTAAACATTGAGGCACAGTATTTTCCTACATTTCCTTGCACATGCATATTACTTTAGGTTAACCTCAAAAGTTTAAGTGGGTTTTTTGTTTATTTTAAGGATTAGAGTCAAAGGAGCACCGTAAAAACGGTGTTAGAGTGGTAGTTGTTGTTTGCATAGGCCCACTAAAATATGAGGGACCTGGAAAGGAAAAGCCTTGGCCTAAATACACCCATCTTTTCTGGCCGCCTGGGCTGGCTCCCAAGGAAGGCCTGGAGGTCGGTGGGCAGGAGAGGGGATGGCTGGGGACCTACCAAAGTTCCCCACACACCCCTATATTTTAGTCTTATTTTAAAATAAGGACAATAATATATTTTGTAAGGAACAATAATTTTTTTTTTTTTTTGGTTTTTGGGTCACATCTGGCAGAGCTCAGGGTTTACTCCTGTCTCTATGCTCAGAGATCGTCCCTGGCAGGCATGGGGGACCATATGGGATGCCTGCATTCAAACCACCTTCCTTCTGCATGAGAGGCAAACGCCTTACCTCCAGGCTATCTCTTTGGTCCCTGGAACAATAATATTTTGTGAAAGACAAAGAAAAGATTATCTTCAAATAGAAACCTCTATGTAAATTTTCGGATCTGCCACATTAATGTGTTTTTTGAAGAGAAAAACAATCATGTTAACCTTTATGTCATCAAAAGTTAAGAACTTCAACCATAATTAATTTTTTTTAAACATAACAGGGCTGCTTTGATGAGTCGTAGTTTACTAGTTTCTCCACAGGCCTACTTTTTTCTCAGAAGGCAGAGATGAAGAAAGAGATTAAATAATTTTTTGACCTACAGTGAGGTCAGACCTTAATTGTTATGCTAATGTATTGCATTATATTCAGAAGATTTACTACTTTCCTACTGTTTCATAAAACAGGCTTCAACACATTATCTGAGATATTAGGAAGGAAATCTTTTCCTACTTGATGATACTCTCAGCAGAGCTGAAGGACAGGAGAATAAATTTCTGCCTGTGAAATTTTCTAACAAGAAATTTCCAATTGGAATGGATTAATTGGTTATTTAATAAGCTACATCTCAATTGAGGGTTGCATGTTGAATTGTTAAGGTAGATTTTAAGGTAGGTCTATAATTACCATTTAATAATCTGCCCGACTATTTCCAGAAGTGCTGCATCAATTTGACATTGACAATAGCAGTGGGTAACAGTCAGTACTTCTCAACCTACACCAATACTTGGTATGACCATGAGGCTACATCCTTTATCTGATTTCTGGGAATAAATCGAGGTATCTAAGTTACTGACAAAGCTGATATTTTTCTCTGTAATTCTGCTTTGTATGTCAGAATCTGATCTTTCCTTTTTTACTTTTTTGCATTCCTTTTGAACAAATGCTCTTTATTTATTTGGAAAACAGATGCCTTGAGCCTAAATAAAACAAAGTCCTTTGCTTTGGATGACACAAATGGAATAAACAAGGGCTGGAGAGATAGCACAATGGTTGGACATTTGCTTTGTGTGCAGCCAACCCAGGACAGACAATGGTTTGAATCCCTGCATCTCATATGGTGCCTGCCAGGTGCAACTTCTGAATGAAGAGACAGGAGTAACCTCTGAGTGTGGCCAGGTGTGACCCCCCAAAAAAAAACCCAAAACAAAACAACAACAAAAACAAATGCGAAGAACATACTTAACAATCCAAGTACTATATAATATACATATGACCATATGTAATATATAGCTATGTATTTACATAAAATTAAAATTTGACATGAGGAATAGGCACACACTGCTAAAAAGTTATAAAGTTCTGTTACCTAAAATAAAAGAATTGTTGCAATAGTTTAGAACTTTTACTTTGCATTTTGGGAGCAAGAGAAAGATAATACACAAGTTCCAGATCATAAAACAGAGTCAAAAGACATCTCAATGGGCTAAACATGGATTGAGCTTTGTATCTGGAAAGTCTGTATTTGATACCCTAGCACTTACGAGATCCCCTAAATACTGCTGGGTAGAAATCACAAGCACAGAACACAGATAAACCTCAGAGCACCAATAGGTACAGCCTAAAAAGTAAAAAATATATATAAGAGGCAGAGGACAATAGACAGGCATGGGTATGTGTATAGCTGTGCATAAAATGTCCATTTAAAATAGTTGACTGGGACCAGAGAGATAAAATGGAGGCAAAGCCTTGCATGCAGAAGGACAGTGGTTCAAATCCCAGCAACTCATATGGTCCACCAAGCCTGCCAGGAGTGATTTCTGAGCATAGCGCCAGGAGTAACCCCTGAGCACTGCCGGGTGTGACCTAAAAAACAAAACAAAACAAAACAAAAAACACACAAAGAAAATATTATTTAGTTCTAAGAATGTGTGCATGGTTTGAGAAGGGGACACACATGATATAAAAGAGGTGTGGAGTTAATATAAAATGACTTCATTTTGCTTTCGGATAGCTAAGAAATAACAATGTTTTATTTTAATATGATGTGCTTCATTATATAATATTTAATTATTCATAAGTGATGGGTTATTTTACTCATGTAATAACTTGTGCTTTTATTCAAAAGAAAAATTTATAAAAGTGAAATACAGAGAATAGTCTAAAATTAAGAGAAGTTCTTTTTGTGAAAATCTAACACCATCAAATAATGGCACTTGTCTTTTTTCTGATGGTATATCTTATATGCATGTTATCAGCATGGTTTCCTAATCATCTGACATAATTTAATAATTGTTATCTTCAGACAAGTAAAATAACAGATAGTTTCTTCTATTAACATTTCTTGTTTTATATAGAGAACTGGGTGATTTTAGAATTCTGAATTATTAGAAGAGCATAATATTGGTTATACATGAAAGAAATTTTAGTTGCTTTCAGTGTTTCATCATCATGAAATCAATAGCATTCCGCAAGTAGTACTAGATTTGTAGATCTGGCAATTACTTTTCTATTTTATTTTAAAATGAGAATAAAAAGTTATATACATTATAATTTAAAAATATTGGGGGCCGGGCGGTGGCGCTGGAAGTAAGGTGCCTGCCTTGCCTGCGCTAACCTAGGACGGACCGCGGTTCCATCCCCCGGTTCCCCATATGGTTCCCCGTGCCTGCCAGGAACGACTTCTGAGCGAATAGCCAGGAATAACCCCTGAGCATTACCGGGTGTGGCCCAAAAACCAAAAAAAAAAAAGTTATTATATAAAAAGTATCTCACAGAGATGATGCTTTTTATCCACTAATATTCCATGCTCTAAGGTTCATCCCACTTTTTAATTTCTCTGAGGCTGTGTTTTTCCTGTCACGTCTAGTTATGAGTATGAATGATATTTTAATTTTTTTTAATTTTGTATTTTTGTCTTAATCCTTTCTTGGTGTGACTTTGAGTGGAACTGGATCATACCTGGCTAAGGTCAGGGTTCACTCTTGGGTTGGTGCTAGGGATCACTTCTGGCATGGTGCCTGGTCCACTACATTAGTCTTCAGGGGAGCATGTGTTGCCAAGGATCAAATCAGAATTCGCATCATACAAGACACGTGCATTACTCATTCTGATATCTCTCTGATCCTTATATATAATAATATATATAATCCTTATATAATATTATTACTATTATTATTATTATTATTATTTGATTTTGGGGGTGTCACATACGGTGATGCTCAGGGGTTACTCCTGGCTATGCCCTCAGAAATTGCTCCTGGCTTGGGGGACCATATGGGATGCTGGGGGATCGAACTGCAGTCGGTCCTTGACTAGCACCGGCAAGGCAGACATGCTCTGTTACCGCTCTATGCCACCACTCCAGCCCTTTTAATATTTTTTAACCCAAAATATTTTTCTCTCCTGACATCCCTGTGAAACTTACCGTATATTCTTATATTCTAAGCTTTTTGTTTGTTTTTGTTTTTGAGCCACGCCCAATGATGCTCAGTAGCTACTCCTGGCTGTATGCTCAGAAATTACTCCTGGAAGGCTCAGGGGACTAGAAGGGATGCCCAGGATCAAACCCAGGTGAAGCATAGGCAAGGCAAATACTCTACTCACTATGCTATTACTCCAGCCCTCATAGTTATTTTTTGTATCTTATTTATTCCTGTACTTAAAAGTTCCATAAATTTTGAAACTGCCTTCAAAATATCATTATGTCTCAACTAACAAATTTCATTACTGTATTGGTCATTATTTCCAAATAATCTTTTTTTTCTTTTTCTTCGGTTTTTGGATCTCACCCGGCAGCGCTCAGGGGTTACTCCTGGTAGATCACAGAAATCATTCCTGGCAGACTCGGGGGACCATATGGGATGCCGGGATTCTAACCACTGTCCTTCTGCATGCAAGGCAAATGCCTTACTTCCATGCTATCTCTCCAGCCCCAATTTTTCCATTTAATCTTTAGAAAATAAAGCAATTTCAAAACACCTTTACAATCCATGGAGATTTTTTTTTTTGCTGGTTTCTAACTGCTTTAACCACCAATGCAAACAAATACAAATATTCCAGCAATTAACTTATAAGTATTAAAACACCAAGCAGCAGACAGGATAAATGATACTGCATATATATATATATATATATATATATATGATTTGATTAAATAAAGAAGCCCTTTTAATTCCTTTGGGCAATTAAATAGTGCAGTGAACTGAATGCATCTTGACTACTTGGCTGCAATACTTGATTCCACTGTTCTGGAGCTATTTGAGATAGCTGGCGCAAGGGACAAACAAATCCATACAATTGTTATCAAGCCCAGAGCTATTTTGGTGTAAAGGAGGTTGACTATGAAGAGCCTTGAAAACATAGGGATTTATACTACTGACCCTCCTGCATATCAAATAAGTCATTTAGAACTGGGGTGACAAGTGTCCTTAGCAGGTGAAGGCACTTGCTTGAACATGGCTAGCCCTGGTTCAATTGCTGGTACTGCATATGGTCCCACAAGCACTGCCAGGAATCATCTCTAAGTACAGAATTTGGAGTAAGCAGCAAGCAGAGCTGGGTGTGTCCAAACCCTTGCCTTAAAGAAATTAAATTCTATAGCTATAACAAATCATATGGCAATTATTTTGGATGCTAATCATACCAATTTACTTAATATTATATTCATTTCTTCTAGTAATTTTTTTTTTGGTTTTTGGGTCACACCCGGCAGCACTCAGGGGTCACTCCTGGCTCCATGCTCAGAAATTGCTCCTGGCAGGCACGGGGGACCATATGGGGCACTGGGATTCGAACCGATGACCTTTTGCATGAAAGGCAAACGCCTTACCTCCATGCTATCTCCCAGGCCCCTTCTTCTAGTAATATTTAAAGTAAGTTTTCTATTCCATATGCATCACTTAAACTTTCAACAGTTTCCCAGAATAGATTCAATGCAATATAATAGAGGAGCTTCTGTTTCTAGGTTGAAAAGCTCAAACATAAATAGTGATTCCAGAGAAAACATATATACTTGTTCACATTTACTCAAGGGGCATAAAACAAACACACAGAATCTACTAGCCTACAATTTGGAAAAGCAATCTTCTGACAGGCAGCTGCTAGTGTCATATTCAAAGGTACTTCAAAAGAGCAAGATAATGTGAACTATACTTTCAATGCATACAATTTCCTGCATAGAATTAAATTGTAACAATAACTACATACAACCATAGTTAACATCATTTTACCATGCTTTATACTTACTCTATGATTATTCTCTTATATTGATCTTAATTTAAAAAGATTACTACTTCATAAATAAAAAGAACAAATACAAGTGCCATTTAACTGTCCAAAAATCTAAAAATGGATTCAAGCTGATAAAATATAAGGCATGTTCTATAAGGATTTTTTGTTTGGTTTTTGGTTTTTGGTTTTTGGGTCACACCTGGCATCACTCAGGGGTTACTCCTGGCTCTATGCTCAGAAATTGCTCCTGGCAGGCTCAGGGGACCATATGGGATGCCGGCATTCGAACTACCAACCTTATGTATGCAAGGCAAATGCCTTACCTCCATGCTATCTCTCCAGCCACTATTAAGATTTTTTAAGACTGTGAAAGTTGCCATTCATAAATTTATACTGAATGGTAATTTATCATATAAAAGAGCAACTCAAATTTTCATTATTATTCAGCCGACCTTTTTTTATTGTTTTGTTTTAGTTTGGGGGGTACTCCCAGCAGAGCCCAGGGCTTACTCCTGGCTCTGCATTAGGGTAGCACTCCTGGCAGTGCTCAGGCAACCATATAGAATGCCAAGATTTAAACATAGGTATGTACAAATCAATCTCCTCTATCCACTATACTATGGCTCCAACACATACTCATCTAATCTTTAGAGCTTTATACTTTTTATTGTAGAATAGTTTAATAACACCAGAATATAAACATTTCTCTATTATCAACTATAAATAATAAACCTGCCTTTAATTTATAATTTAGAGATCATTTTAGGCTTATAGAACAGTTGAAAATGGAGTACAAATTTTTTTACTCTATTCATCTGATCCAATCATTAGTATCTTTAATCATCATAATGCAGTTAGCGAAGTAAGAATAGCACAGTACCATTAGCCAGATTACAGACTTTATTTAGATTTTACCATTCACTTCCACTCTCCTTAGTCTGCCCAATATCCAGCTAAATATCCTAAAAGCATCTAGTTGTTAAAGTCTCCTTAGACAACAGAGGAATAATTATTTTGACACTGTGCAACACATATATCACTTATGGTGTGAATACTCTTGTGTACACCATTGAATTGACACTTATCACTTATTGTGTCCATACACTTAATGTCTACCTCACTCTAGGGATATATCTGCACTGTATTATGGCAGAGGATAAGTGATGTTGCTAAGCTTTGATACTGATGATATAGGAGTTGATAACTGGGCTGATTTGGGATGTGTATATTTCTCCACTCTGAAGTTTAACATTTCCAAACCCATTAAAATTTAATAAATACTCCAGGGGAGGAATTTTGAGTAATGCAAATATCATCTTTCCCCATATAATTTTGCTCACTAATTATAGCATCCATCTGTGAATCTTATCTGTTTTAATAATACTTTTCTCAGAATCCAAACAGATAAAGATCTGCTTGTAATAAGTCTTAGTTCTATTTGTTTTCATTTTTATCCCAGGCAATGAAAACAAATGTAGAGAATTTCTCTTAAGCACCAAGATTTTTCTAAGTTACTATAGAAATCAGGTATGATGGTGCTTAATAGCACTTCACATGAGTACATTGTATAAGGAACTTAACAGATTATTTTAGGAATTTTAATAATATCTTTATTTAAACACTTTGATTACAAACATGATTGTAGCTGGATTTCCCTCATAAAAAGAACACCACTCTTCACCAGTGCAACATACCCACCAACAATCACTTCATCTTCCTCACTCCTCCCCTCACCTGTATTTGAGACAAGTATTCTACTTCTCTGACTTATAAACATTGTCATGATATTTGTTAATGTAGTTATTAAAAAATTACGCCATCTTCCTCACTCCCCTCCCCCCTGCCTATATTTGAGACAGGTATTCTACTTCTCTGACTTATAAACATTGTCATGATATTTGTTAATGTAGTTATTTCTCTAACTGCACTCATTACTCTTGTTGTAAGCTTCACATCATAAGCTGGTCCTTCCAGCCCTCATCTCTATCGTCTCTGGGTATTATTAACATACTGTTTTTTTATTTTTCTTAAATCCCATAGATGAGTGAGAGTATTCTTTGTCTATCTCGCTCCCTCTGACTTATATCACTCAGCATAATAATTTCCATGTCCATCCATGTATAGAAAAATTTCATGACTTCATCTCTCCTAACAGCTGCATAATATTCTATTCTATCTACCACAGTTTCTTTAGCCACTCATCTGTTGAATGATGTTGAATCTTGGTTGTTTCCAAATTCTGGCTATTACAAATAGCGCTGCAATGAATATAGGTTTGAATATGGCATTTTTGAATTGTTTTTGAGTTCCTAGGGTATATTCTTAGGAGTTTTATAGCTGGATCATATGGGAGGAATAATATTTGAGAAATCATATTTGAGGAATCTCCATATTGTTTTCCATAAAGGCTGGACTAGATAGCATTCCCACCAGCATTGAATGAGAGTTCCTTTCTCTCCACATCCCCCCAGCACTGATTGCAGATTATTTTAGTTTTTAATCTATTTGACTATTTGCAAAGAAAAGCCTTATGTCACTTTCATCTTGGTAGTTAAAGTTCAGATTCTTGCTGAAAACAGTGAAATAATATATTTCCTAATAATATCTGGTTGATATTAACATTTCTATTACTTTCAAAATATTTATTCTAATAAATATTCATTATACCATATTCATTAAATGTTTACCCTGCCCAAATTCACAAAAATTGATTTTATGCATGTCTCATGCACATATAGCAACTAACCATGTTATCAGTACTTAAAAATTAATGTAGTATTTTTGTGTGAGAAAGCATGCTGGCCTTGAGAAGACCTTTCATATTCCTACATAGTTTCTAAAAATATTAATAATTAATGACTGGAAGAACTTCTCTGGTCTTATATATAAATATATATTTATCATATATTTCTTAAACTTTACTTCCTAACAGAATATAAGATACCAGTAAATTAATGATGCCAGTAATAAGCTTTTGGAGACAAATAGTATTTTTGTCTATATTTATGAAAATAGGAAGAATCAAACTTACATAAAAGAAACATGTAAACATGCATAATCCATAATTTACCATAATAGTCACTAACTTCCATTGACTATTCACAGCACATCAGAGGAACTCTAGTGCTTTGAATTTTCATGTAGTAATTTAAAGTTTTCTTATTGGCTCTTTTAGTCTAACATCAATTATAACCTACAACCAGTATTGTTAAAGAAATATCATTCAACACTAGACCAATGCATATTTCTTTGAAGCATTCATTGCATGTTTACTTTGTAAAATAAAGTATAATTGTTTAAGTTAATTTAAAGAAACTTTTCCATAAAATACGGATATATCTGTTTCTCAACTAAAGGACAGCCCTTTGGTTGTTTTGTTGTGGTAAAGTGGATTCTTATGTTCACTGAACTTGATATACAATTTTAAATTGAATGTAAGTCCCTCCACAAAAAGCACAGAATTCATTATAGATATCTTAAGATAGCAAGGTTGGAAAATTAGCTTTACAATGAACTGCTCTGGAGTTTTGTTCTCCTAGTAATTTGAGTTGTTTTATTTTATTTTATTTTTAGTAAAATGAGAATGTTCAGTTTACTTACAACAATTTCAAGGAAAGTTACTAAGTGAAGCAAAAGTATTAGTCAATTGAATTTCTTGCTCTATAAAAAATAAAAAGCCTGAACATTTTTTATAAATTTTGTATTTTATGTATATTTTTATTGAAATAGATTTTGATTATTATTTAAAGTTATTAAACACATTTTAGATGCATATATTCAGTAAATTACATTCATAAAATCCCCTAAAATGAATGTCCCCAGTAAAAATCTATCTATTAATGAATTAAAACTGCTTCTATGAATATCATCCTCCATTTATTTATAATTCAAACATATATTTTATTTTTGAAACCAAACATTTAGCTAACATCTAGCAACACAGTCATTATTTCATTCTGGCTTATGAAAACAGAAAATGGATTGCTTAAATAATTGTATTTCTTTACCAAGTAGGTGGTTAGAGCAGGTAAAGGAACTTTTGAAAGAACTGAACAAAAGGAAGCCAGAAAGAAGAATGAAAATTGACAGTATTTTAGATAGCATGTTAGCTTTCAGCTCTGAAATATTCTCATCTATCTCTGAGCTTACATGCTGAAAAATATTTTTGTAACAGATTATGCAAGGAATTTTGCAGATATATTTTATCATATTTTAGTGGTTGAAAAATGAGGCATTTATAATATTTTTGAAAAAGCACTTGAAATTCATTCATTTTTCCATCAACACTAACAAAAGGAGAGCTCTTGTCTGACAAACATTTTTGAATAAAAATAATATGAAGACAATGCTTTTGAAGTTATATTTGAGAGCAATGGTGACAGTTTCACAAGTTTGTAGTGTTTTCCTACAGTGAAAATAATATAATAAACACTAAGTTCTCTCTCTGTAGAAAAGAAATAATGAGACCTCCAGGACTTCCCTAAAAAGGGGTTTGTTTATTTTTTTTAAACTTGATTGATTGATTAATTGGTTTCTGGACCACACCCAGCGGTGTTCAGAGGTTACTCCTGGCTCTGCACTAGGAAATCACCCCTGGTAGGCTGGGGGACCATATGGGATGCCAGGAATCAAATCAAGTCCCTCCCAGGTTGGCCGCATGCAAGGCAAATGTCTTACTGCTGTGTTGTCTCTCTGGCCCCATGGATTTGTTTATGTTGAACACTGTAGGAATCACAGTTAATCACAGTTAGATAAGTCAGATACATTTGTTATTAAGATCACTTATAACCAGTAACATTATTTTTAGAAAAAACATGAGTTGTTGAAAAACAGTAACATATAAAGAAGAAAGGAACTATCTAATCCTCATTCATTAAATATCATCAGAGTCTGTTTGAGGCAGGGGGGACAAGCACTAATGAAAAAGCCAAACTGCCATCTTCAAAATCTGACAATAAAATGCATAAATCATTATAATAATCTATAATAAAAGTCTTAATAAATACATATTAAAAGTATGATGGAATTTAGAAAAAAAGAAAGAAACTCTGAAAGATAAGGTCTGGAAGGTGGGCAGGAATGTCATTCTCTGTTGAGGCTACAGTTTAAGTAGTCTACAAGACCAGTCACTAATGGACTATTGTGTTGTACAAGAGCAAAATCTAGTTAAAGGGGCCAGAGAGATAGCATGGAGGTAGGTAGTTTGCCTTGCATGCAGAAGAATGGTGGTTCAAATTCTAGCATTCCATATGGTCCCCTGAGCTTGCCAGAAGCAATTTCTGACTGTAGAGCCAAGAGTAACCCCTGATTGCTGATGGGCGTGACCCAAAAAAACAAAACAAAACAAAGCAAAACAAAAAAAAAAAAAGAGAGAGAAAAAACAGTAAAAGAAGTACCAGGGGCCTCTTGTAGCAAAACTGAGATCAAAGGCTATTATTTTTCTGAGATTATGTGGAATAAATTGATAAATGGAAATAAAAACCAACAGGACTTGAACAATACATGGGTTAGAAATATAAAATTCATTAAAAATTATATTAAATATATATACATATATATGTGTATATATATATATTGTTCATTTTGGCCAGATCCAGCAGTGCTCAGGGCCTTGTGCTCAGGAATCACTCCTGGCAGAAATTAATTAAGGGGGGCGTGCATAAAGTGTTCTTGTGATTAAACCCAGTTCTAGCATATGGAAAGCAAGTTTCCTACCCTCTAAGCTCACTTTCTAGATTCTCCTCTGTATAATTTATATAATCTTATGAACCATATGATACTTGGTTCTTTCACGGCATAATGATGCTTTAGCATCCAAGGAGGACTGGAAATCCTCCAACAACAACTATAGGATCTTCCACCTACAGAATCTTCCAAATAAATGTGAGTAGTTGATTCTATAAATGTAGAACTTCCAAACAGTTTTTTCTAATACACAGGTGACTACACTGTTAAAGCAAAGACATGTTGCTATAGAATAAACTTTAATCATATTTAAGTTTTACTAGGGTCAGATGAGAATCATGGAGTCCAATTGAGAGGTTAATGAAGAACAATAGTTGTAATCATAGTAGTGAAAAGATGGAATAGATAAAGAATTTTTGGACTACAGGGACATTGCGATGAATATTACAAAGTGAAAAAATAAGGGAAGATAGATATATTTCTGATTAAAGAAAGATAGGGAGTTTAATTTTAGATGTGCTGATTTTGAAGTTATAAAAAAGACTGGAAGAAAAAATTATAACAGACCAACAATATTATGTATTAGAAGGTTTTGGGAAACACACAGATATCTTTAATTGATTTGAAATGGTTTTTTTTTCTAATGAGATTCTCATGCATTTTGGGATACCAACTTGCATGAGATATGCAACTTGCATAATATTAGAAACATAAAAATTTGATCTGTTTTGACATGTTGGGTTAGATATGTTGGGAAATATTTTTTTTGTGGTTTTTTTTTGGGGGGGGTCACACCCAGCAGTGCTCAGGGGTTACTCCTGGCTCTATGCTCAGAAATTGCTCCTGGCAGCACGGGGGACCATATGGGGCACTGGGATTCGAACCGATGACCTTTTGCATGAAAGGCAAATGCCTTACCTCCATGCTATCTTCCGTGCCCCTGCCCTTGGGAAATATAACGTAAACTTGTGCAATATTAGGAAATTGACTAGATTTGCCTTCTCAGAATGAGGACAAGCAGATTCCCCTTTCTGCTTGAAAACATATCACCCAGAAAACACATATGACACCCTCCAACATAGAAACAGCCCAGATCCACAACTGAACCTCATTAAACTGCCAAGTCACCAAATTGTTTCAACTCTATAGTTCATATACTTTGTGGACACCTCCAAATTTCACAGTACTGTCAGCCAGTGTGTTCACAGCAAATCTGATTAAAAAAAAAAAGGTACATAGAGGACCACCAAGCTCTATGAGCCTAAACTCAGAAGGTTCAAATAGCACCAACCGATCAGGTAAATTCTCAATGACTTATTTTTAACCACATTGTGAGACAAAAATGATTACAAATTGATCCTTATACTTAGAAATTTCCATCATTCCATTTGTCTTTGTGTTGTAATGAACAATGTAGACTAGAGAAGGGAAGACCACACTAGTTATAGGATTCAAGTCTGAAACAATAAACAACTTGGTAAATCACAGCATTAATATAAAAAAAATCAAATCTCTATTTAGTTCATTCAAAATACATTGACTTATTTTTAGATCATATATAAAATCATTGGATCATCATTTGGTATAAAGTGGCAAAGACCTAGAAGTGGTCATTACATCATCAGTAAAATGATTCATTGCAGACAAGTGAAATCTAGACAAATGTAGGAAAATGCAAGAATAATAGGACTCTATCTTTTTTTAAATTTTTTTGGGGTGGCACACCCATTTGATGCTCAGGGGTCACTCCTGGCTAAGCGCTCAGAAATTGCCCCTGGCGTGGGACCATATGGGACACCGGGGGATCAAACTGCGGTCCTCCCTTGGCTAGTACTTGCAAGGCAGACACCTTACTTCTAGCGCCACCTCATCGGCCCCATGAACAGGAATATCTATTCCTGCTGTTACCCAACTAGTGTGATCTGTAATCAACCATGAAGTGATATAGCAATGTAGACATCTTCTTTTTATAAACACAAATAAAGGGCTGGAGAGATAGTATGGAGATAAGGCATTTACCTTGCATGCAGAAGGTCAGTGGTTCAAATCCCAGCATCCCATATGGTCTCCCGAGCCTGCCAGGAGATATTTCTGAGCATAGAGCCAGGAGTAACCCCTGAGCCGAGTGTGACCCAAAAGCCAAAAGCCAAAAGCCAAAAAAAAAAAAAAAAAAAAAAAAAAAAAAAAAAAAAAAAAAAAAAAAAAAAAAAAAAAAAGAAAACTACACATTTAGAAATAGTTCAAGATAGGGGAAAAGCATAAGGAAGAGTCCATTTAGGACTTTTTCCACAAGGCTTCATGATCAGAATGGCAGAGTTTTCAATAGTTGAGTGCAATTGATACTTTCCAGGCATTTAACATTTCTCCTTGTTGTGGCAGCTATTGAAAAACTCTGGAATCAAATTTGCACTATTGTATCCTCAGGATACAAATGTTCTCAGAGGCCCTTCTTGTTTCCCAGGACTCTCTAAGAAACTACTCTACATCCATCTCTTCTGCCATCTCCAGGGTTTTTTGTGTGAGTTGTAAAGCCGACAGTGTTGACTGAATTTGCTGGCCTCATTCAGTCAATTTACTTAACACAATTGGTTTGGAGAACTTTTCACTGAATTAGTTGATGACATTTTACTTCAACTGGCAGAGTGACTAGACAAAATTTCTGGGACTAAATATTCACAAAGTATATATCCAAGACTATCGTCTTTTCATTGTTGTTGTTGTTGTTAAATCTTATTTTTGAGGACATGAGCATTTGCTTGGAAAAAAAATCCAGACATAATACAAAATTACAAATGGGTTTGAAATGCAGTTTTCTTCCTGGTTCTCTCATTCTGAAACTCTTGCCTTACACAGGCACTATGATACAAAGGACTTACTATCAGTACTGCTACTGGTTCTTAGACAAATCACCTTTTCTTTTATCTTGGAGATAATGTGGAAACCTAGCTAATAGGAAGCGAAATTCTATAAGTCATGCACATTAATATTCATTTTCATTCATTAAAAATGTATTATCTTCTCTAGCTCTCAGAATACGTTTTATTTGGCACACCTTGTGAAGCTCAGGGGTCACTCCTGACTCTGCACTCAGAGGATCATATGGGACACCAGGGGATTGAACCACGGTCCGTCCTAGGTCAGCTGCGTGCAAAACACCGTAACGCTGAGCCACCGCTCCTGCCCTGCCCCATCTCAGAATACATTTTTGTAACATATGACTTATTATCTTTTGGGGGAGTGGGCCACACCTAGTGATGCTCAGAATTTACTCCTGTTTCTACACTCAAGAATCACTCCTTGGGGATACAGGAACCCAATGAGATTCCAGGGATTGAACCTGGGTCATCTGTGTGCAAGGCAAATGCCCTCTCCACAGTGCTATCAGTCCAGTCCCCCTCAGAGTATATTATTTTTATAGGTCACTTGGGTAAGGATCTAAGACATCAACAGGGTACTTTGCTTTCACCACCCACCATCGATGTCTCTTATTTAGAATATTTCATTTTCTTTTCTGCCCAATGGATCTAATTTTATCAAGTCACCACTCTGAACACTGCATCTGCTGTTTTGTTTGTGAAGACAGATTTGCGGGGCAAGTTCACCAACACATTATGATCAGGCATTGTTTAGATTAATATACCATGAATATTCAAGCATGAGTTACTATTTAAATTTTATTTCACATGCAAAAAGTTTTTTTTTATAAAATTCCAACTAATTTCACGCTTTGTTATAAAAAAAAACTAGATTTTTTCTTTTACATAATATCCTATTATTCTAAATAAAACTTGTAAAAATACAGCAGAATGCACATGGAAAGTGCAAAAGTTAGGGAAAGGTCAAGTCCATTCTGAATAAGTATATGTTGATTTAATTGTGCTCTATTGGAAGAGGAGTTTTACCAGACATGTATGTTTGGGGTAGGTGTGGCCAGGGCTCACAGTTTTAATGCTTTGATATTTATATCTCAGATGTGCTATTCAGTCTGGTGGTATTGAGGCCCATAGTGCCAAGGCCACATCTCCACTGTGGCCTCAAATTTTTAAGTCAATATCTCAGGTTTTTGAAAATGAACTCAGCCCTATTTTACATATTTTAATTCAAATGAACTCTTATGAATATGAATGCAAGTATTTAGTGGTTGTCATCAACAAAGATAATTTTTAATCTTTAGAACATTTAAAAAGTTTTCATCTTATCCTTGAAGCACTTTTCCAATAGAATCTTTTAACTCCTCTGGTCATTGTCTCCCCTAGTTTTGCTAGCTGCCTATTGGTAGTGCATAAGGCATTCTCTTCCAATGTCCCGAGTAGAAGATGATGGTTTTGGTGATGAAACTGGTGCTGATGATGACAGGGATAAAAATAACAGTGATGGGAAAACAGAGAAGGGTTAAAATTAAGGCAAAACAATATAACTGAAGAAAACTAACAATTGTTATTTGACTTAACCATTCCCATAGATATTGTAGTGAGAAACGAACACTCAAAGTTGAAAACAAAAAAATTATCTACATCTTGCAAGCCACAGTGTTACTTTGGAAACTAAAGTGTGGTCTTGAGTGAAGTGCAGATAGATGCTAAGTACCAACTAAGAGGTGGTTTTATTGTCATATTCTTTTTTGAAATATTCACTAATGGAAAAAGAGTAGAAGATCTAATTCCCAAGAAAGAGTGAAATACGGGGTTGGCGAGGTGGCGCTAGAGGTAAGGTGTCTGCCTTGCAAGCTCTAGCCAAGGAAGGACCACGGTTCGATTCCCCCAGCGACCCATATGGTCCCCCCAAGCCAGAGCAATTTTTGAGCGCTTAGCTGGGAATAACCCCCGAGCATCAAACGGGTGTGGCCTGAAAAACCAAAAAAAAAAAAAAAAAAAATGAAATTCTGGGGCCATTCCCAGTATGACAAACAGCCTTTGTAGAGTATTCTTAGAATTATTCTGTTATTAGTTTTGTGCTTGTCGTCCCACCTGGATCTTCCTGGTGGGGGCGATTAAGTGAGAAATAAAAGAGCTTGTGGGGAAGGCTATTGAGGCTTTTTTTTGCCAGAGCTGCCGACTGGGTCGGATGGCTGATTGAGCTGTCGTCAGACTATCAAGAAACTCTCTTGACCAAACCTTCGGCCTCCTAACTTCTTTGTCTGAAGTGAATTATTTGTGGCGGATTTGTTGCCGGGGTCTCCTCCAGGAGGAGGACGGAAGAATGAGGTTTAATCTTTCTCTCTGGGAGTTACTTTTGGACTCTCAGACCACCAGCAAGGGGTTTGACCTCCCCCCACAAGCCCTTATACTTTAGGGGTTAGCCCAGAGGAAGACTTTAGTTATTATGCGGGTATGCTGAGGTCCTTCTTCATTGGGGCAAGTATAATCAGCCAAGAGATAGGTAAGCAGCTCAGAATCACAAAGTAAGAAATGGAGTTTCTGTTTTGGACACAGAAAAGATATGGAAAGAGCATGGAAAAGATATGGTTGACTAAGACTAATAAGAGAGAAAATTCTGAGAAATTTTCAGTGATTCAGGATCAAGATTACAGTCTAGTTTCATTACTTTAAACTCTTCCCTAAAACACTAATGCTCAACTATCTCCTATCAATATCAACTAGTGAAAATTTGGAATTAATCATTATTGGTCAGTGAAGATTGAATTCAATTCTTTAATTGACTCATGTAAGCCTCACAAAAATCACTAAGAATATAAAACTAACTTTCTGATGTAATGTTATATTGGAGAATAATATATTAATATATTTTAGCTTAATTTTTTGAGTGACATGACTATTTAATATTAAATTCAGAACTTCCATGTCCTATATAATATCCTACTCCATATATTATGCTACATAGATTTACATCAGGATTCCAGCAAAACCCTTCAACGTGTTTGGTTTAAAATTTAATTTAGGGTATTGAGAGGTAGGAAAAAGGTAATATGTAGGTGACCAACTCTCGCTTCATATCTGGCACCACATACGGTCCAACAAGCATCATTGCCAGGAGTGATCCTCTGCACAGAACTCTGAGTATATCAGGTTTGTACCTCCTCCAAAAATAAATAAAATAAAATTTACTTTAGGAAATATTAAAATCCTATCTACTTTCTTAAATATATACATTTTTTGTTTGTTTGTTTGGTTTTTGGGTCACACCCGGCTGTGCTCAGGGGTTACTACTGGCTGTCTGCTCAGAAATAGCTCCTGGCAGGCACAGGGGACCATATGGGACACTGGGATTTGAACCAACCACCTTTGGTCCTGGATCGGCTGTTTGCAAGGCAAACGTCACTGTGCTATCTCCCCGGGCCCTTCTTAAATATATAGGTAATTCAATAAATATATAAATACGAAGTGTATAATACCTGGATAAATCTACCTAAGTTAAATAAGAAATGATGATGATGTATTTCTGGACTTCATTTTAAATTTATGTATTTATTATTAGCATTTTTTGGAGGACACACCCAGTAGTGCTCAGGGAATACTCCTGGCTCTGAACTCATGAATCACTTCAGGTGGGACTCAGGGTACCATATAGTACCAGGGATAGAGCCAGGGATAGAGCACAGGTCAGCTGAGGCAAACACCCTGCCTATTGCACTAGCTTTCCATCCCCTTTTTATCCTTTTCAAATATGTTACCCCAAACACCCTCAAACACCCTCTATAAAGAATTATACAATTCTATTTTTATACAGTTTTAAATATTTAAAAATATTTTATTATAACAAATGAGATCTTTTTTTGTTTGGGGGCCACATTCAGTAATGCTCAGGAAGTACTCTTGACTCTGTACTCAGGAATTCTCCTGGCAGTGCTTGGGGGACCACATGGAAGGATTTTGAACCTTCATCAGCAAAGTACCCTACCTGCTGTACTATCTTCCTGGCTCCAACAAGTAAGAATTTTAAAACAGTAAAAAGACTGTAGGCAGAAGTAAAATAAAACATAAGAAAACTTTATTACAATTCTTATAGAAAGATTTCTTATCAAAAAGCATATATGTGACTCAAAAATTTAAAATATCAAATTTCTCCCTAGATATTCAAAGGTAGCAAAATTTTCAATAGTCATATTGTAAATTACCTGTAAATTACCAGTAGAATTATTTGGACTTTGTGAAAAGAAATAATGTAGCATAGAAAAATTAAGATATAAAAAAATGGGGAAAATAATTTTTAAATGAACTTTAAATGAATCTAAGTTTGAAAAGTTGTAGTATTGTAAACAGTGGGATTCAAACTTGGGTTATTAAATTCTAAAATATATGAACAGCATTGGTCATGTTATAGTTTTCTCATTCTATATCTCACTATAACACTGAGATATGCTACTTAGATCAAGGAATAAATATATTTACAGATTCTATCTTCTTAAAAGCTGTCTTACTTCTAATGATTTTGTTCTTTCTATATGTCTTAGATTACAACTGCATTGTGTATCTTGCAGATCCTTGGAAATATAAGCCAAATGGCAAAATATAATCCAAATATAAGAATAGTAGTGCTAAGCCCTGTTGAAGAAAAATGGAAATATTGCCTGGTGATGGGAAAAGTTTGTAATATGACTTTGTATTCTCTTTACTTTTTCCTCTGAACAGATGCGACACTAAACATTTTAGATATTGAAAGATAACCTTGCCCTTAGTTTCTTATGTGAGACAAGTAAGGCTTAAGTCTTTTTTTATTTTATTTTCTTTCTTTTTGGGAATGGTAGTTTGGACCATGCTTGATGAAGCTCAAGATTTATTTCTGGCTCATATTCAGGGGTCATTGTTGACCTGTCGAGGGAACTGTATAGATTTCTGAAGATTAATCCA
>PVKC010007450.1:0-29511 GCA_004027635.1 Crocidura indochinensis
GGGGGGGGGGAGACACACACACTCGACCATACTCAGTGATTACTGCTGGCTTTGTCCTCAGGAATTATTTTGATGGGGCTCAGGGGATTGAACCTGGTCTCCTGCCTCCAGGGCAAATAACCCTACCCACGGTACTTTCATTCCTGCCCATAACTACACTTTATTTTTATCCATTAAAAATCTCTTTTGAAAATTGCCTTTTTATTTAAATCTCACTTATATTCTCCAAAAGCTACTGGGAAAGACCAGAGCAATAGCACAGTGGGTAGGGTGTTTGCCATGCACGTGATCAACTCAATCCCTTGCATCTCATATGCCCCACAACCCCAGCCTGCCAGGAGTAATTTCTTAGGGCAGAGCCTGGAGTAACCCCTGAGCACCACTGAGTATGGCCTCAAAACAAAAACAAAAACAAACTACTGTGAGTCCCGTTGCAGGCAAAAAAAAAAAAAAGAAAAAAAATAGGATTAAATCTATGCAAAACATATGCTCCTGCCTGTTGAGCCACTTCTCTAACCCAAAAAAATTTTTGGATGGCAAAGAATTTAACATTTTTTTAGATGGCAAAAGAAGTAATTTCAGTTCAAAGTTGGAGCCATGAAAGTCTATATATTGTTTTGAAACAACCTTATACAAAATCAGTTCCTTGTTCACAACTGATTTTTGGTTTTTTTTTCTTGGTTTTGTTTTGTTTTGTTTTGGGTCACACCCGGCAGTGCTCAGGGGTTACTCCTGGCTCCATGCTCAGAAATTGCTCCTGGCAGGCACGGGGGACCATATGGGGCACGGAGATTCGAACCGATGACCTTTTGCATGAAAGGCAAACGCCCTACCTCCATGCTATCTCCCGGGCTCCCTGATTTTTGTTTTTATCATAGATATGTTTGTATCTTTCACATAAAATATCAGCTATTAAATTAGGCATATATTTTGAAGATGAAACAGGAATATTTCCAAGTATCCATGGTCTGCATCTGATTCTGATTTTAAGAATCACAGAATATATTGCAGTCTTATTTCATCTCCACTATGGTCTCACGAGTTCCCCCTGCTGGGAAATTAGGGTAAAGAGAAGGGAAATGACTTGCCCAGAGACCCCCATGTTGTTATTAACAGAGCCAGGCCAGAATTCCATGCAGTTGATGCTCTCAAACCCTGGCTAGTCACTGGATTTTATCAAATCCTTCCTGTGTTCCCATCTAGGTCTCCCCTTTTGTGGCTTTGCTTTATTGCTGGCCAACTCAGAGCAGGGAAGATACAACAATCAAGCTACTCCACACCCCAATGGCACCAGTCTTTTTGTGGTACTTCAGCAAGGGAAAGCCTCTCTCTTTTATTTATTTTTTTTTTTTTTGGTTTTTTTGGTTTTTGGGTCACACCCGGCAGTGCTCAGGTGTTACTCCTGGCTCCACGCTCAGAAATTGCTCCTGGCAGGCACGGGGGACCATATGGGGCACCGGGATTCAAACCGATGACCTTTTGCATGAAAGGCAAACACCTTACCTCCATGCTATCTCCCGGCCCTGAAAGCCTCTCTCTTAATTCGATGTTAATTATACAGATTGTTCTCAGAACTTCTGGAGTTGTGGCCTCTGCAATTATGGACCTTACTCTTCTGTCTTTGTGAGCTCTTCCTGCTGCTGTTGTGGCCTTCTGAGGTTTGTGAGTGCCTGCCTGCTTGCTTGTGAGGGTATGTGTGAGTCCATTTAGTTAGGTTCTCAGCATTTTTCTTCAGTTTAGCCCTGAAAACCAGGTTGCTTTTGTATGTAGCATACTGGCCTTCTGCAGCCTAAGATGGCTCATTTATTGATTTATTGTCTAAAAAACTTTCTTGTTTTTTTTTTTTCATAAGGGGTCAGGATAAATATGAGGAAGTTAGCTGCCTACAAGGAATGTATTTTAAATTCCAGTTCAGAATGCATGGCTGGTTTTCTCGAAAGTTTTACAAGTATTAGCTAAGACTTAGGTAAAGAAGAGGAGCATATATTCTGGGAAGGAATTGTTTTTGTAAAGATGGGTGTGATGTCATCTGTCAACAAAACATAGAAGTTAACATGGATGGAAAAGGCCATGGTCTAGATTAGAACTAGACACTGCTTTAGGCCAAGTAATTTAATGTTCAATTCCTTAATCTTATTCTTCCCCATCACTGCACCCCATTCTTAATCTTACTGTTTTTACTCTCAGAAACTACATTAATAAGCAGTGCCATTTTGCAAACGTACATGAAGCAATAATTTAAGTAGTCAAAAATTCTCTGTCCTAGCCTTTCTTTTTTTCCTCCAAAGGTTAGAACTGTTTTTAAGCAAAGAAGATGACTTAGTTTTGTGATGTGCTTTTTTTAAATTGCTCAGTTCTTTAATTACTGAGACTATCATTCTTGGATTGAAGTAATACTAAAACTCTTCTTATCTGGTACCAGGAGGAGTGGGGCAGCTTTGGAGGATGTAACCTCTGGGCTTGATTTCTCCTTTTCAGGAAATCAAATTCTTAGAATAACTGCCCACTATTCCAGAGACTGACAGCTCCCTAAAGATTCTTTCCTATGGTCACATTCATACTTACCTGGAGGAACAATTCCTTCTTATATATTTGTTTTGTTTTGTTTTGTTTTTGCTTTTTTTGTTTTTGTTTTTTTTTTGGGGGGTCACACCCGGCAGTGCTCAGGGGTTACTCCTGGCTCCATGCTCAGAAATTGCTCCTGGCAGGCACGGGGGACCATATGGGGCACCGGGATTTGAACCGATGACCTTTTGCATGAAAGGCAAACTCCTTGCCTCCATGCTATCTCCCGGGCCCCCCCTTCTTATATTTTATTCGTTCTTTTATTTCTAGTTTTATATTTTGTGGAGACTTGTTTTTGTCTTTTTCTTTCTTTCTCTTTATATTTTCTGTTTTATCTTTGTCTCTGACTCTATTCCTTTCTTTATTCATTTATTCATTTAGTCATCTGTCTCATAACTCTACTGCATGACAAATATACAAATATCTTCTTATTGCTTAATAAGGCTTCATGCGATGTAGTTATATTTTTAAATCAGTTGAAAATAGACCTGATCTCTCAAAACTTTAATGATCTTAGTCGTATTGAATTAATTTTATTTTAACTTATATTATTGATTGACTTTCTGTTAATTGAATTAACATACGTGATAACTTATAGGCAGTGATATGCTGGAAGGTGCTGATTTGAACAAGACCTAGTACTCTCACTGAGCTTACCTTTTAGTTAATACAAGGGATCAGTGGCAGGCAGTTGCAAAACCAGCATATGGACATAGTTGGACCACATAGTTGTGTGTCCACACAGTTGTATGGGCCTGACCTTGGTTTATCTCCTGGCACTCACATGTTCCTCAAGCATTGCCGCATACAACTCTTGGAAACCTCAGAGCACCACAGACCATAGATATAGAAGCCCCAGAGCACATCCAGGGTGACCTGGTGTATCCCCAGCCTCACAGATCCCAAGCAATAGCACATCCTCAAGCCTTTTCTTTGAAAACCAGTTAAGCACAGTTGCTTAACTGGTTAAGAATCACCAGTGGGGGACCAGAGTGGTGGTGCTATAGGTAAGGCATCTGCTTTGCAAGCATAGCCTCTGGCGGACCGAGGTTCTATCTCTCGGTGTCCCATATGGTCCCCCAAGCCAGGAGCGATTTCTGAGCGCATAGCTAGGAGTTACCCCTGAGCGTCAAATAGGTGTGCCCCCACCAAAAAAAAAAAAAAAAAAAAAAGAATCACCAGTGGGACTTCCAGGCTTCCTGAGCACTAGTTGGTTGACCTTATACCCCTGCAAATGAAACAAAGCCAGACATGTTCTAATTCAGTAAAGACAAGGGTGAGAAACATGATGTGTCCTACTCATAAAGTGTGTATTATTCAGGAGTGATCAGTGATCTTGCACTAGTGCTTTATTGTGCATTTAAGGTAGGCATAAATCTTCTGCCTCAGAAGAGCTTTCTCTCTTCCAGTGATTCAGTTTATGAAGAGAAAGGTTAGTGTTCCTGGCTCTTGAGTTCAATCCTGATGTCAGGGTGTTTATTACACTTGGAGTTTTCTCTTGACTACTCTCCTGAGTCTGAATTTGCTTCGCTATAAAATGGAAAGGGAAGTAAATTACATTAAGATCCAGGCCATTTGATTTTACTTTCATTTGATCATAAAATTTACAAAACACTATATAATGAGTCATTTTTGCATACAAGAGGATTTATTTAAATGACCCCTTCGCTGCTAGTTACATACACGTTTTTATTAAAAAGTTTTTATAAAAGTTTATAAAAAAGTTTTCAACTTTTCTTCACAGAGGAATGGTTGAAGGTTAAACTTGGGGGTAGAAAGCAAGCAGGCTGAGCAGCATGATTCGTTCCAGATATTTCCAAGCGGCAGACTTGAAGCTATTACTTAGGATCAGTTGCATCTTCCAAAGGTTGTTGTCTGGGTTAAGTATGGAACACATGCACAACCGGATCTGAACACTGGTTTCGGTAATGACAAGAAGTAGATGATAGTGCTATGATGTTTGATTTCATTGCTCCAAGATCTTTCAACCTGAAGTTAATTTCATAGTGTCAACTGAGATTCTTATAGATTTATGTATTGTTGTTCATGTCGTTAAAACCACCCATTAGATATAATGGAGGATTAAGTATTAAAACTATTATTACTAGGGCCAGCAAGATAATACAGCGCCTTAAGCAATTGGCTTGCCTGTGGCCAGCCATAATCTAATTCTCAGCACCGATATGGTCCCTCATGAGCCTTCCAGAAATAATCTCCTGAGCATAGAGTCAGATGTAAACCCTGAGCACAGTCGGGTATGAACCCCCCAAAACCCAACAACAGGAACAAAAATTATTGTGATACAGCATGCCTATAAAGCCATGTACTTGGGAAATATTACACACTTGCTTAACATTATTCATTGTAGGTTTTTTTGTTTGTATTTTGTGGTGTCAGGGATTGAACCCAGAGGCTCGTATATACTAGGCATGAGCGGTACCATTGAGCCACATCTCTGGCTCATAAATTTTTTGTTTGGTCGGTTTTGGGCTATGTGCAGCAGTGCTGTGGGATGGGGGCTGGCTACTCCCAGCTCTGTCTTTAGGGTTTCTTCATTGGTGTTCAAAGGGCCAAAGTACCCAGGATTGATGCCAAACTTTCTCTATGCAGTGCATGTGCTCAACCAACTGAGCTATTCTCGCCATTTTCTCCATCCCATAATCACAGTGCCTTAATAAAACAAAAATATGAATTTTTCTTTTTGCACATTCTAGAACTAAAAAATATACTGGAAGAAAGTGAAATATAAATGCAAAGTGTAACTTTTCCTCTACCTGCACCCTATTCTTTTTCAAAGCATTCTGACATTTGGGCAACCTCTTGCCTTTACCTTTCAGCAAGATAAAGACTTGACAAAAACAAAACACAAAACCAGTCATCAGAGGCAGAGGGACCAGATTGAAGCACTGATAACATGAAACATAAGCTCTTCTATTTGCAATCTCCTCCTACAGGCAGAGCTCAGAATGAAGGTGAGGCTGTAAATCGAGGGCAAAGAAAAGGTTCCTCTCCTAAGTCTGAGGCAGAGCCAGTGTATGGAATTCACTTTTGCCAGAGGTCACTGAGTCAAATGCTGTGGATGGATAATTTTATGGCCACTAATAAAATTTATAGCCAAAGCAAGCTAAGATAATAAGGGTAATCAAACATTCAGCCCTGGGACATAAGAATCTCATTGTGGCCCACTGGTTCTGGCAGGAGGAGGGTGGCTGGGCTGCATGGGGAGGGACTTATCTGTGCAACTCCAAGCCAGCTGCAGAGATCCAGGTGATTTGTAGCCTAGTGATCTCAAAGGGACTAAGGCAAGTTGGGCAAGTTCAGGTGAGGTGCTAACACACTGCCTGTGTCATGGACTGCATGCCAGAAACTATTGGAAGAGAATGGTCATATTTAAACAACAGAACAGTGAGGTCAAGAAAGGACGGTAGTCTTATAGCTGGAAAATCATTGTTCAGAAAAAGTACTACCTGGCACTGGCACTTTCACTTGGCAGATTCTGAGGATAGCAGGGAGGGATGATGGCATTTTACTGGGTCACTGTAGAGAAATTAAATTAAAGGTCTTTCTTTCCTAGGCCTGGTTGCCTTGCTGGATACTCTTGTTGGATTGGCTGATCTCCATGCTTCCTCTTTAAGTTCAGGGCTCAGTTTGACCCCATCTCCTATGGGTCATGGACATACATTTCTAAGTGGAATCTGTCATGGAGTCTTTATGCCTTCTCCCAGGGACAAAGAAGGTCTAGGTAGGCTATGTGGAGCAGCTAAAGGATGAGAGCACTTTGGTATTCTGGGTTTTTCTTTTCCCCTTGGGGGAGGAGGTAGTGGTGGTGATAAACTTCTTTGTAAATGAAAAACTATGGTTAAATACTCATAGCTGGAAATTTACCATTTGACGTCTCTGAACAGAATTTTTTTGCCAGTTTTTGGGCCAGCCCAGTGGTACTCAGTGTTTACTCCTGGATCTGTGCTTAGGGTCACTTTTGGCTGTACTTGGGGTGTACTTGGGGTCACTTGGGCTATACTATGTGATGCTGGGGATAAAACTAGGGTAGGCTTTGTAGAATCAAGTGCCTTAATCCCAGTTTTATCACTTTAGCAAATATTTTCTTATGGTAAAATGGACATCACACAAAAGCTACCATTTTAACTGTATAGATTAATGGCATTAGTTCCATGCAGTGTAGACTTCCCCACATCCTTCTCTAGAGTATTACTGTCCCTAACAAAACTCTGTACTCATGAAGCAACAGCTTCTAAACCTCTGTCTGCAAGACCTGGCATCTACTATATTTCACTTTTTGTCTCTGATATTGATTACTCTATGCTTATTATATAAATGAAATTGTATGATTTTTTTTTTTTTGGTTTTTGGGTCACACCCGGCAGCGCTCAGGGGTTACTCCTGGCTCCATGCTCAGAAATTGCTCCTGGCAGGCACGGGGACCATATGGGGCACCGGGATTCGAACCAATGACCTTTTGCATGAAAGGTAAACGCCCTACCTCCATGCTATCTCCCGGGCCCCAAATTGTATGATTTTTAAAAAAATAAAACTTTTGATGAGGGACCGGAGAGATAGCATGGAGGTAGGACAGTTACCTTTCATGCAGAAGGATGGTGGTTCGAATCTCGGCATTTCATATGGTCCCCTGAGTCTACCAGGAGCAATTCTGAGCATAGAGCCAGGAGTGACCCCTGAGCGCTGCCGGGTGTGACCCCAAAACCAAAACCAAACAAAAAAAACCCAAAACAAAAACTTCTTTCAATGAAATAGGGGGCAGCCTATGTTTCCTATTTTTTAGTAGGAAAATAGTTTCATTGCTCTAGTTTTCAAAAGATATCATACATGTGAAGAGCCCAGCAATCATCAATTTGCTATGATGTCAGTGAGACTTTTGAGCAACAGCTGGTCCTGCTGATGCTAGCATCCGCCACCCTTCATTACAAATCCCACCTTGCACACAGAGACCTGGTGCAAACCATACTGAGCCTTTGAAGTGTATTACTTCAGTTTGGCTGGTTCTGGTTTGGGGGTTGAGGCCAGATGAAAACTGTAAGATGAAAGTAAAATTGGAACCAAGTTTGACTGATTTGTGGCTGCGGGACGGGGAATGCTTGGCCAGTAACCATTGCCGTAGAGTAGCCTAGTGAGACTGGATGTTGGTCAGGGCAACACACACACACTGCAAAAGGGGAAAGTGATCTGGTTTCTGAGTCACCTGATTGTTTCCCTCTTGAGTTGGGCCATTTCTTCTGTTTCTCTATTTGCCAGGGTAATATAAGTCTAACTCATGAAACTAAAATATTTTAGTCCCCAGGAGAAGTGGTTCCAAGCTGAAGACTCTGTGGTTATTAGAGTCAGGGTCTTCCCTGCTGCACAATCCTTGGGTTACAAAACACAGCCACTCAGAGGGGGAACCTGTTGAAGGTATTGGGAGTTGGAGAGCATTTCTGCCAAGTGCCATAATTGTTGGCACCAAGTGAATGAATGGAAGTGAATATCGGTATATCCTACAGCAAAACTATGACTCAGAGAAAGGAGCATCTTTGTTCTCTTCCCTCCAACCCTGTTCTCTGACATGAACAAAAGCTAAGTTTATATTCAGCACTATATTGTGACTATGAAAAAGGAGCCTTTCCGTTATACCATGGATGAAATGCAGTGTGTGTGATCTGCTAGAACTAGACCATTGTTTTTTCTTTTGTCTACTTTATTTAAAAAAATGTTTTGATTTAAAGAACTATGATCTACAATGTTATTGATAGTTGAGTGTTAGGATTATGATATTTTGTGGCATTGGTGTTGACAACTTATATACCTAGACTGGTCTATCTTTGAGGGCACTTGGTTTGATTATTTTCTTGGCAGATTTTCATAGACTTTTCAAAAATGCATTGTGATGATGCAACCAGGATCACAACAGACTGCATCACAACATCCTGAGACAGTATACAGGGTCATACATCTTTTTCGGCATTCTGAGCTAGTTTTTTTTTTTAATATGGATTATAATATTTATTAAGTACCCACTATTTGCAAAGCCATGAAAACATTAAGTAGTTTAAGTAATCAACGATAATAAGAGAGGTCCCCAACCACTAACAAATTCATTATATAAGAGGAAATGTGATCAAATGTTATTTTTCTGGTACATGGGGGCTTGAGTGTTCCTCCCCATAGTTCAGGGATGAGTTTGCTGTCTGTAGATGTCACTGCACAGGAGATGGATACAATTGGTAGTCTCTGTTCCCTGCTGCCATGACAGAGTCGGGGGGAAGTGGTTTTCTGGGCCATTTAAGATGAACCCCATGCTGATACTCAGGAAGTTCTTGGGGGCAGGTTTATCTATTGCTATGTATGATGCGGAAACACTCTTGATTCATAAGAGTCCTACTTTTACTGAATCTTTACTTGGTGTTTAAAATCATAACTGAATTTATCACATGTATGGTGTACCACATACACAGCATAAGAACTTTAAGTGGGATGAAGAGACAGGAATCTTGCCTGAGGTTAAATTATTAGAGAGAGCAGCTTTATCGAGAAAGCCTAGGAAAACAGCCTTGTGCATTGAGCTATCGCTGGGGGTTCTTACAAACACACACACATACACACACACACACACACACACACACACAGAGAACCCTGAGGTATCATACACACATGAACAAACACATATGTGCTTTCTCTTCCTGCTGTGAGGCTCCTTTTACTACCACCCTGGGGTTAATTTACCTCCCCGGTTCCTCCAAGAGTCATCCCTTGTTTTGACAGTAACAGATACAACTTCTTAGTGAAATGGCCCCGTGTCAGGGAGATGGGAGACGGATTTTAATCCGAATGAAACCAAACTGAATCCTGTGGTGAAACTCAAATCCTGCTAGCCCTACCAAAATTTGTGATTAGGATCATTCAGCAAATGTCAGCTATGACTTTTAGCACTTGTCATGATCATATTAGATAAGATTAAGAAAATGAATCCTCTCCACCTCATCCATTGGTTGTCCTAAATATCTCCAAATGTTTGTTTTTTTTTTTTTTTTTTTTTTTTTTTTGGTTTTTGGGTCACACCCGGCAGTGCTCAGGGGTTACTCCTGGCTCCATGCTCAGAAATTGCTCCTGGCAGGCACGGGGGACCATATGGGGCACCGGGATTCGAACCGATGACCTTTTGCGTGAAAGGCAAATGCCTTACCTCCATGCTATCTCCCAGGCCCCATTATCTCCAAATGTTTTAAGTGAGCGAATAGGTTACAAATTTAAACTGAAGTTTCTGAGGAAACTTCTGTACTTAGTGTCATAGAAGAGCTATGACAAAGAATGAGTTCAGAATATTTTCTTCTTCTGAAACATGTTGGACGTGACCCAGGTTCCACATCTTTTCCTCTTTTCTCCTCCTCACCCTGGACCTCAGCTGTTCACTCCATGAAACTGGAGCTGGTGAACTCACTTTCCTCCCCTCTATTGCCTTGAACCAAACACTTGGCTAAAAACAGTTCTTGGAAGTTCCTCCAAGAAAGTATTTTTGCATAAACACAGCCTTTTGTTTTGAAGTGAGAGACTACCTGCCTTTTTATCAGGCTACATGTTTCTACCTAGCATTTTTATTTCTTCAAATCTCTTGAGAGATTTGTGCTCGCTTCAGCAACACATATACAAACCTCTTCAGAGATTTGACTACTGCAAGGTTTACATTTTATAATCTGGGGCTCAGGTTTTTCGGAAACTTTATTAACTGAGGTCATGTTAATAATAATGAGGATGAAGAAAGGAGTCTGAGGCTTGCATTTTTATCTAAATTTCTCAATTAGGCTGAGTGTCCTTGGAAAAACATTGAGCTCCTCTGAGCCTCTTATTTTCCTCCCTATGAATTGGGAGTCCTAGTCCAGCCCATTGACCTCTCTTAATGGTCACTTCAAATGAGACTTGATTCAAGAAGTAGAGGCAGTTACAGAAGCATCCTTGACTCATGAGAAAATTATCAGAGAGGGGTCTTTAGCCTTTTTTTGCTTTATTTACAACCAATATCTGAACAAGCAGTCACAGTTCCTGAGAGCCACTGAGAGAATTTGGATGGAAGCCATTATTTCATAGCCCAATTTTATCCAGAAAGCCATTATTGTGTGTTTCTTTTACTAGCAGTATTACCTCTGAGTAGTTTGGGGGCTGAGGAGATAAAACAAATATTTTTAGTAACGAACACAATATCACATTGATAAGAAGTACACTATGAGAATCCAGCAATTTGAAGCTCACACCTCTGTACTATCCCCGATACCTTAATTTTAAGTTAAATCGGTGACATCTGTTCCTCTTGAGACAAGTTGATCTCTTTTTCAGAAATGCAAGGATATGGCTAAACAGAGATACCAGAGAAAAGTTGCTGTTGATCAGCTGTTTTAGGACTATCTCTGTATATTGAGGTATATCACGAAGGACTAGTCTGCATGATATGCATATAGGAGGCCCAATGTTTTAACCCCCAGCACAGCATACCTCTGATCTTAACTAGTAGTGATTTCTAAACAACAATTTATTCGTAACCCCTCAGCACTGTTGGGTCTGGTCTTCCCAAATAAAACTCCAGAAAACCAACGAAAAGAGTAACCATCATTAGATGCAGTTTACAAGAGAACAAAGTAAATGTTGAAGATACAGGAGGCCAAGAAATATTGGCATTTCTGCCCACCATTACTGGCACATACTAAGAACCCAGTGCATGGTGTTCATGTGAATGAATGAGCAAGTGCACATGTGAACAGAAATGTAGCAGCTCTTTGCTGCAGAAGTAGCACAGGACAGAACCTGAACACAGCTCTGGCGATAACGTGGCAGCCTAGCCATCAAAGGAAATAGAAAGAAAGGGACTTTAAAGAAAATCTAAGCCTTTGTATGTAACAAACTTAGAAAATGTTTAATTAGATATGAGCATTAGAAAATAAGAATCACTCAGATAGATGCTGTAAACCTGCCTTAGGAATCCCTGCATTGTGTGGGTCTCAGGGATGCAGTGGTGGGCAACCTCCCGTCTTGGTCTTATGCAGTAAGAGACAATGGACTATTAGTAATTGTGTACTACAAACATGGTAAAGATACAGAAGTGAGTGCTTCCATAGTTTTTCTAAAACCATTACCATCTCCGAAGTAATGCTAGATCCAAAAGAAAAATAAGAACATTTCAGTAGGAAGTCTAGAGGGGATGAGGAAAAGACAGAGGAAGGGTAAATTAGCTGTTGTAACTGTGTATGATTTTGAATAAGAACTGGTGATCCCTGCAGAAGATACAGGCTATTCTTACAGAGGGAACATGAATAAAGAGGAGAGAATTCTCCCACAAAACCATTTAAAAAGCTTAGGTAAGCTTTAGGAGGGAGCCTATATGAGAAGGGTTACTCTGCAAACCCACCACTAGCCTCCTCTGAGATCATCGCTCAAGTATGTCTAGAGAGAGTTAGGAGGAAGAGCACTGTGATTGGGGATGTGGGCAATTTCAATTTTATAAAATAGTTCTTTAAAAAAAAAACCTCAGATACAATGCTATAATATATTAATTATGTAGTAGATATACTTGTGTGAGCTACATTATTTGAAAAATTTCCAATTTTGGGGAAATGTTTATTCAATTAAAGGCATATAAGGAAAGGAAGAGGGGTTAAGAAAAGTAAGAAGGGGTATCACACTGTCCTAACCTTCATTTTCAGGACTTGCCCACTTCCCTTTCCTTTCCTCATTTCTCTTTTCCCCTGACCCTCTGACAGCCACCATAGTCTCAGAGTCTAAGGTGGTATTTTTTTTTTTTTGGATTGTTTATTTGGTGCCACACCTGGAACACTGCTTTGGAGTCTGTGTGTGGTGCTGGGGATTGAGGCAGAGTTAGATACATGCAAGGCAAGTGTCTTATGTCATAAAATTATTTCTGTTGTGTTTTGTTAGTGCATTTTTCTCATTTATCTTCTGTATCTGAACTATTCACTTTCTTTCATGTTCTGACTTATTTTATTTATCATAATTGCTGCATTGATGTCGTTACTAATGGCTTGATTTCATCCCTTTTTAATAGCTGAGTTACATTTTATCTATTTGCCACTTCTCTACCAGCTCTATGCTGATGCAAGAATATAGTGGGGCTACATATTCTTTTTTAAATTTTTTTATTTTTGGGCCACACCTGGGGGTGCTCAGGGGTTACTCCTGGCTGTCTGCTCAGAAATAGCTCCTGGCAGGCACAGGGGACCATATGGGACACCTGAATTCGAACCAATCATGGTTGGTTCTGGAACGGCTGCTTGCAAGGCAAACACCGCTGTGCTATCTCTCCGGGCCCGTGGCTACATATTCTTAAAAAAGTTTCTTGTTTATTGCTTTAAAACAATATGTATAGCTATAAAAGCTGGAGCTATTTTAACTTTGAATATGTACCAAGTCTCTTAAATCTTGATTGAATTCTTGTAGACTTTTTGTGCTTCTGTGTTTCACTTTCCTGTTAGGCCAGGTAGGAAACTGAGTTCTTGTTCCTATGAGAAGGCCTCCCTGCAGTTCTCACGCACAAGGACTTCCTTTGTTGTGTCCCGTGTTCCTGTTAGGTTTTGAGGGGTGGGGTATGGATCTAGAGGATGTGTGAGAGGGGGTTCTCTAACATCTATGAGCTTTTTCTAAGCGCTTATTTTATTGCAGTGTATTAAACTTATTTGATATTTTAAAAAGTTTCTTGTTTATATATTCTTAAATAAATACCAAAGAGTGGAATTGTTGGACCACATGCTATGTAGACTTTTTGGGGGGGGGGGTTTGGGTCACACCTGACAGCGCTCAGGGGCTACTCCTGGCTCTATGCTCAGAAATCTCCCTGGCAGGCTTGGGGGACCATATGGGATGCTGGGATTCAAACAACTCTCCTTCTGCATGCAAGGCAAACGCCTTATCTCCATGCTATCTCTCTGGCCCCCGCTATGTAGACTTTTAATTATTTAATTTTGGGGCCACACCCAGTGATACTCAGGGGTCATTCCTAGCTCTCAGTTCAGAAATCATGCCTACCTACGTTTTGGGAACCATCTGGGATGCTGAGGATTGAACCTGGGTTAATCGCATGTGAGATAAACATCCTTCAGTGAGCAAACACACACACTACTATTTGTGTGTGTGTGTTTGGGGGGGGGGGTTTGCTCCTGGCAGGCACAGCGGACCATATGGGACACCGGGATTCAAACTGATGACCTTCTGCATGAAAGGCAAACGCCTTACCTCCATGCTATCTCTCTGGCCCCAATAACAACTACTTTTTTCTTTTTTATGTGCATTTTACTATTGCCTAAGCCCCTGACTTTTAGTTTTTTGAGGACTCTACATTTTCTATAGAGGTTCTATCAACTTACCTTCCCACTAACAGTGCACAAATGTTCCCTTTTCCCTATACTTTTTGCCAACTTTGTTGTTTCTTATTTTTCTTTAATCATAAGTAATATTGAAATTTTTTCCATATGTCAGTTGGCCATCTATATGTTAAATTTGAAAAGGCACCAATTCCGATTAAAGAGGGTGATCTGGATGATATGAAATGTTCTGCGACTATAAGTTCTGAAAACAATTAATTGAGCTGGAGAGATACTATGGTGGGTAAGGTGCATGTGGCTGACCCAAATTTAATCCCTGGTGTCACATATGGTCCTCTGAGCCCCTCTACATGTGATCTTTAAGCACAGAGCTAGGAATAAACCCTGAGTACCTCTGAGTGTAGCTTAACTTCCTCCAAATAAAAATATAAAGCAATAGTCTCCTGTTTATTAGACAGTTCTGTTGGCTTGGGAACTGATTGTCCTATGTTCACTAATTCCCAATTCTTTCAAAGTAAGATATTCAGTCTTAAATGGTTTCCAGATAGAAAATTGTGCTCTT
The DNA here is from genome assembly GCA_004027635.1 of Crocidura indochinensis. Taxonomy (NCBI): domain Eukaryota; kingdom Metazoa; phylum Chordata; class Mammalia; order Eulipotyphla; family Soricidae; genus Crocidura; species Crocidura indochinensis. Next base: position 14,461 of record PVKC010007450.1, read on the forward strand.
ATATATTGGAGTACAGCACAATGAATTTCATTTGCCCTGGCAGTTTTGAAATCCATAAACCCTTAGGAAGCTGGCATACATCCTGGGCCAGACTCAGGACTCTGCCAGCATCAGGAAATCTGTGTTTCTGTTAAGCTTTTTGCAGGCAGTTTTACCTGAGAAGCTTCTCAATGGGCTTGCAGTGCACTGGCAAGGGCAATTCATATGTCGTAGCACAGCAGTAATTCCATTCTACTTTCTCCAACTTCATGTTACATAGACATTACAGACACATCTCAGCTATTGTGGGTTTGCTTCTAGACCATCACAGTAAAGATAATAGCACAACAAAGCAAGTCATATGAATTTTTTAGGTTTCCAGTGAATATAAAAACTGTTTACACTGTATTGAAGTCAATTAAGTATGCCATAGAATTATATCTTAAAACCCAGTGTTTATAGCTTAATTAAATGTGACAGAGCAACATGGAGTGACACAAACTGTTGGAAAAGTGACACTAATAGATTTGTTGGATGCAGAATTGTCACCAACCTTCAATTTGTAAAAGAAAATGAACTATCTGAAAAATACACACACAAAAAAAAGCGAAGAATACACTCTGAAGGAAATGGAAGCAACATAGAAAATCAAATGATAGCCACATTAGTGAACTCAAGTACCCAATATGTAAATTGTAACAAATTGTTCAACACTTTTAGTGACTGATTATAGGATTTTTACAAAGACTTTTTTGTATTGAAATCACTGTAGGGGCAGGAGAGATAGCATGAAGGTAAGGTGTTTGCCTTTCATGCAGAAGTTAGGTGGTTTGAATCCCAGCATCCTATATGGTCCCCTGAGCCTGCCAGGAGCGATTTCTGAGCATAAAGCCAGGAGTAGCCTCTGAGTGCTGCCAGGTGTGACCCCTAAAAAAAACAAAAAAACAAACAAAATTCACTGCATGTTGGGCCAAGGAGATGGTGCAAAGGACTAGAGCACTTGCTTTATATGCAGAAGTCTTAGTGTCAATCCTCAGCATCACATGGGCTTGGGAGCCTCTTCTGTTTGGCCCCAAAACCAAATAAAATATAAATAAAGAAAATGAAATATTAATATTTGTCTATATCTTCCTATTTATCTCTATCTTATTTATCTCTATATCTATATTTATATCTGTGTCTACAGATCTCATATTGTAGTTACTTGATTAAGAAGCATTTTTGTTTCTTACCATACTGTGATAGTATTAGAGCCTCACATGTGTGAGACATATGCTCTACCACTTGCCCTAATTGAATAAACTGGTGTTACAAGCCTTTGTTTTGGAATGTTGCACCAGATGCTGTCATGAACCTCTGCAATAACAGTGTACCTGCCCATATTTTTAGTTCCCTATTTCTGTTCTTCTCTCCAGTTGTCCTTCCTTCCTCCAGAAAAGTGGCAGTTAGTTGAGGGACACCCATAACCAATCAGCAGTAGAGGAAGACCAAGAATGGTGATTCAGGATACCTATAGGGGTAACAGCCCTTGCTAAGTGAAGGGAATGCCCTTCTGCCTCCAACTCAGTCTGGAATGGGGATTATTATATTTCAGTGGGTTAAGTGAATGAGAAAAAAAAGTATGTGTTGGCAGAATTTCAGCTGATAATGCTAGCACTGTTCTAGAAAAGCCTGAGTTTGAGCAGAGCAAGCTTTCAAGTTGAGGGGGGCTCTGAGTAATTAATGGTCATTCTGCTTATCAAGAAAAGTACAAATATTTTTATATTCAGAGGTTAAAAACCAAGATTTTTTCATTAACCTACTGGCCGGGCTCAGTCACAAAGTGGAAACTATTCCTGATCTTTGCTTTATTGTACTTGTATTTTCTAGGCAATTAAAGCATTTTCCATTCAGCATATAAGAGGTTTGAATTAGCTGAAGATTAATCTTTTAAAACTAAAGTTAAAAAAAAAGGTTTTTCCCTTTTGAAAGTAAACTAAAATTATGAAGTAAAATATCTTAGTATTTTATTTTCCAAATAGTGTACTTAGAAATTTGGCACAGAATTGTTACATTTGTTCTGGAGTAACACTTTCCAGAAGTGTAATAATGCACAGAATTCTCATTTCATCTGAAAGGACCTTTCATTATAACATATTATGCTGATTTAGGCAGCATGGACCCCGCTCCCTATAGGAGAACTTCTGTGGAAAGACCATCATTGCAAATAAAGCAGAAGTTTTAGCAAGGTTGTAGGGTAACTCTTTAGAAAGACTCAACATTCAAAAATAAAAATAAGCTATCCCATGGAGAATTTATGGTGGCAATATATATGTATGTGGCAGGGATGGAGTGGGGATTGAGGGTTCGCATTTGGACACATCTGGCTCTGTTCATAGCTCACTCCTAGCTCTATATCCTGGGATCTTCCTGGGAACCAAATCTGGGTCAACCACATGTAAGGAAAATGCCTTTACTTACCTATTACTATTTATCCAGCCCTCTATTGTTTGAACTTCTCTAAGTCACCTATTTGCTGATTGCTTCCTCCCACAGCTGACAGATCATATATTGCCCAATCCTTATGGTCTTCATCAGATGATTTATTTTCCCCTTAATTCAATAATGTTTTCCTCTACCCCATTCTATTTGACAGCATTTAGAGTCATCCCTTATAAGAAAGTAGCTGGTCTGGGCTTGGACTGCAATGAGTATGGCTAATGGCTCAGGCTTTCCCTCCAAATGGAGTAGAGACACAGACATAATTGAAACTTGCAATGTCAGGGGGTAATTTTATTCCGTTATTTTTTTTAAATGTCCCCCCCTATTCCGTTATTTTTAATGAAAACAAGTTTTATACTAGGTATTCTACTAAAATGTTTGAAGATAGCCCAATAGAGCCCTATGAAACCCACCTGTATCATAAACTTGTAGTCTATTACTGTATGCAAGTGAGGACATGTTTCTTCTCTACCTCCTCTCCTCATCCCCAGAACAGAATGATGCTGTGAGTGGCACACAAAAAATGCACTGGGCCCCAGTCATGAGCTTAGTCTCTGTCTTTCTTGTCAGATCTCCCAGCTGATGACTGAGACTGGCCGGGAGGGCCTGACAGAAGCAGCACTGAATTGTTACAATGCTGACAAGCCTTCGGCCTGCAGTGTTCCAGCCTCAGCCTCCCAGGGCTCTTGTGTTACCAATGAGACTTCCACGGGCACATCGGTGGCAGCGTCCTTCTTTGCAAGGTAAGAGAAGTGTTCGGAACATCTAGTCTTTTAGATGAGTCCACTTGGCCCCCACCAGTGTGGGCCACTTATGAAAGGCACTAGGAAGAGTTGGGGATTCTTTCTTTAACACAAGGTTTCTTGACCATGGTTCGATTGATCTTGTTTTCTGCTTTTTGGTGTTTGGATCATACACAGCAATGTTCAGGATTTATGCCTGGCTCTGTGTACAGGAATCACTGCTGGGAGGGTTTGGAGGACAATCTGCAGGCCAATCTGCAGGCCAGGTACATGCAAGAAAAGTACTCTATCCCCATCCTATCTTGCCAGCCCTGCTATTACCTCTCAAGTCTTTGTTGTGGGTGACTGTCTTTTATTTGGAGATGGTGAGCGAATTCCTTGGCACCTCCTCACTAGATGCTCAGAACCACTGTGGCACTGTTGCAGAAACTTTTATGACCAAAAATGTCTTTAGTGTTGCCTGGACTGAGAGCTGCTGACCTGGAACAGGTGGCTTCAGAGAGTGGCCACCATGGGATGCAGAGTTTTGTGAATTTAGACCTATGATGGATACTTCCAAAAGTCTTCTCATTAGAGAAAATGAAATGCTTCAAGAGTGCAATAGTTGGGGGCCAGAGAGATAGCATGGAGGTAGGGCATTTGCCTTTCATGCAAAAGGTCATTGGTTTGAATCCCGGCATCCCATATGGTCCCCTGAGCCTGCCAGGAGTGATGTCTGAGCATGGAGCCAGGAGTAACCCCTGAGCACTGCTGGGTATGACCCCCTCCCCCCCAAAAAAAGTGCAATAGTTACAGAACTGAGTTATCTTTGGACTGGAGATAGGAGAGGTCATAGAGAGAGGAGACACTGGCAACAAGAAATGGACACTCTGGTGTTGGACATGAAACTATAATAATAGCATTATAAATTGTGGTATCTTAATAAAAATGGAGGGGAAAAAGAAAATATCTGAATGCATTCTTTTTTAATCTTAGCAGATTTCTGGGTTGATATCAAATATGATCAGCTAATCTTAGAAATTTTGAAAATGCAAGAAACAAAAACATGGTATTTCAGCAATGTATACTGCTTAATTTTAGCAACATGGCAGAGACAGGCCATGAGACAAGGGACAGCTGAACGGGAAAGCTCTGCAGGGATCGTCTTATATGCTGTCATTTTATGAATGAGGAAGCTGAGGAAGAAGAAAGTCGAACAATGAGTTAGTTTATAGTAGATCCAGAAATAGAAACCAAATTCTTCCTCCCTGCCCCTTCTTTTTGATACTTTCAATTTAACTGTAGTCAACTATTTCTACCTAAGATTCTCAAGCAAGATACCAAATGAAATAGGAAATCTGAAGACCCCTAGGTTGAACGTTCAATATTTAGCTCTACCCCAGTGTCCTCATTTATAAAATAAGAATAGTGGCTACTTCTCAGGTCTGCATATTAACATGTTCACATTTTACAGTGTCCAGTAAAGCTATTAATTTGATTTATCTATGGATTTATCTAGTTTGTCAACTTGAAGGAATGGTGTATGGCTTACTTTACAAGTGTACAAAAGTACAATAGTGAGTTGAATTAAAGATCTGATAAGACAGGATCAAGTGAGAGGAGGAATGGAGAGCTAACATTCTGGATTAATACACAATAAAAGCAGCACATGGGGTTTGTTGGAAGACTGAAATTGAGATTTTGATTAGTGCAATGTTTAATTATAGGAACAGCTGAGTCAACTTTGAATGTGTGATAAGTAACAGTTAATACGTGTGAGCTGGCTATCTGTCAATGGAGTCAGCATGTTAGATTCGTGCAAAAGCATTTCTGTTATCTTGAAACACTGACCTGTTTTAGTAGGAGGTCATGCCCATGCCATCCAAGGAAGGGAATAAATACATGGAATATATATGAAGAAATGCCATAAGCACACAGATTAATAGGAATTTTAGTGGTCAGAACCTTAATCTGGCAGAGTATGATGAAAGTATAGAGGAACTAGAAAATGTTTCAAGGGTAGTCTGTAGACAAGAAAGCCTTTTGTTGTCTCTTCGGTCAAAAAGTTTTAATGATTCTAAGATGACCATATCAGTATTCTGGCTTTCTGTCATGCCTGGACTTCAATACCATCCCAAAAAGAACTGGAGCAGAAAAGAACTTAAGAGTATTTTGGGGGCCCAGGAGATAGCATGGAGGTAAGGTGTTTGCCTTTCATGCAAAAGGTCATTGGTTCGAATCCCGGTGCCCCATATGGTCCCCCGTGCCTGCCAGGAGCAATTTCTGAGCATAGAGCCAGGAGTAACCCCTGAGCACTGCCGGGTGTGACCCAAAAACAAAAAAAAAGAGTATTTTGGATGTGAGTGCTTAGGGAACAAGCATTTCTAGAGTAAAGCAGCAGTAGCTGTAGAACCAGAACATGAATGTGGAAATGAGAAGGAACCCAGAGAGGTTGCGAGCATGTTTCATAATATTCATAGGAAGATTTACAAACTAGCAAGGAAATAATCAGGACTAGCAAAGGGCTGGCCAAGGTGACCTCTGAGACTTGTTTGGAAGGCAAAAGATGAACTGTAGCAAACAGTTACATGTTGGCTTTGAAATATTCAAATGGTAGGATATCTTTGCATGATGTCCATAGGAGTTTGAAGGGATGAAATGAGAAGTTCACTAGATAAGGATTTGAGAAAGATTGGAATTGAATTGGGAAAAAAAATGTGCCTAATTTACTGCATGCTACATTATAACCTATAAAGCAATTGTTTACTGGTGTTGGTCTGCAGGTATAAAAAAATGGTCTGAAAACCATTGATATATAGTGCCCAAACTTGATTAAAATTCTTGGTTGAATCCCAGAATTGCAGTTTGAATAATAGAACTCCCATTTTATTTTAAGAGCAGGGAAGAGATTCTATATTATGCATCGAATTGCCTTGAGAACTGTTTGTAAAGAGTTTCTTGGATGACTTCAGTTCTTCACATTGAAGTAACTGGAATATCCATCTTCAGTTGTGGGTTTTATAAGTAATTGTGGATAAACTGAGTCTATGGAAGAGTTTAATCTTCAGAGCAATAGTCTGAGAAATAGTGAAGATCACTGGTTATCTAGCAGAGGAGTATTTTAAAGGCAAGTTCAAATTCAGCTGACCTCTTGGGATTTTTGTAGCACCTGTGCTTTTCGATCCACAGACATCGCTTCCTACAGTCGTATTTTCTGTTTGCGGCTCTGATATTTGATACCCAACCTTTGTAACAATAAGTTAATTTTTTTCAATTAAAATCATGTCCATGTCATTTATTACCAATAATTTTGAAATTGTTCCTTTATGTAGATAAATATAAGCAAATGCCTGAAAGTATATTTTTACATATTTTGAAGACTTAAGATTTCTGCATGTCATAATGATAATGGAACCAGACCAGCATTTGGAGAGGGGTAATTTGTTCTCTGATCCTGTCTCAGAATCAGCATGCCCCCACTCATCAGCTCCTTTATGGGGTCCAGTCTTAGTACTCTGTACATACCCAGTGAGGATACACGACTATTACTGTTAGAGGAAAGGGTCTGTTTAAAAGCCATTTCTTCATTTTGGTGACAGCCAGCTAAAAGAGGTCCTTGTTGCACCAGTTGCAGTAAAGGCTTTTCATATATAACCTTGCACAGTGAGGTCTTTCTTTAATCTTTAGGCAAGTAAGCACTTGGTTTTCTGCTGGGAGGTTATTAATTTAAATAGTGAGAGGGGCCATGGTGAGTGAGGTAAATAACAAAATTTATCCAGAAGATTTCAAGTCTAGGACTGAATGTATTTTTAATAGCAAAAAATTCATAAAAGTCAACCTCTTCAAGAACAGAGTTTGAAAGAATCAAATAAGACTATCCCGGGAGAGAGAGTAAGATGGGAGTTAGAAAGACAGTTTGGGGGTAAGGTGCTCGCTTGCACATGACTGACCCAGGTTCAATCCCCAGTACCCATACCCTGTATGATCCCTTTCCCCATTTCTTCTTGGCTCAGCAGTGTTAGGGTAGGCATCTGTGAAGGCTTGACTCGGAAGTCAGACTTCTACTCTCTGAGTTTTTTGTTTATTTATTCCTGGCAGATGCAAGCTTTACTTTTACTAGAGAAGAGTCAACAGACCTCTCAGAAAAGAAAAAACTCTTATGTATATTGATGAAGTACATTTTTAGGAATCATAGTTAATGACTATAGTCTCACTTGAACTCATCAGTTGCAGTATGATAGGAAAACATTTAGGAACCAAATGCCTATTTAATGTTATCAGATTTCAAGTGTCACAGGAAACAGTTTCAGGTGTTTTTTCATGAAGAAACAAATACTTGATAGCTTATGAGAGACAGAGAAAGCACTGGTAAAATGTGCTGTAATTCATTCTCTACAATGTACTAATCTCTTATCCTTTGTACTTAGGGAAAACTTACCCTAAACACTTCAGATAGATAGCCCTAACATCTAATATCAAGGGACTACAACCTCCAGGTTTGGTCTATTTTGGGTTGTACAGAATATCTCAGGAAGAGTATCTCAGTGCTGGACATGAAACACTCTGAGTTGGTGCTCTTTACTAAAAATGTGCATTATATTTAGACCTCTTTCTATATACTGCAGTAGGGAATGCATAAAATAGGGCATTTGATGATTAAATAAGTTGTTTGTCTGAGTGATGGTCTATTTGGGTGTTGGCAATCTGTTCACAGCATCTGGGAATCATTGCACAGTTTTTTTCTGTGTTGAAAACACAATTCATGCCCTGGTGTAGATGCTTGAAGGCAAAGAAGTTTCCTTGAGCCTGAAGAATAATCTTAGTGATTTTTATCCAATAGTCTCAGTATTAGACATTCTAGTTCTCACTACACATTTAATGTCTTTTCCATGATGGTGGACGGACAGTATTAGTGAGAAGAAAAAGAGAATTAGATAAAATAGGGGTCGGAGCAGTGACGCAAACAGTAGGGTGTCTGCCTTGCATGCACTAACCTAGGACTGACTGCGGTTCGATTCCCCGGCGTCCCATATGATCCCCCAAGTCAAAAAGCGATTTCTGAGCGCATAGCCAGGAGTAACCCCTGAGTGTCACCAAGTGTGGCCCAGACCCCCTTCCCCCCCAAAAAAGGAGTTAGATAAAACAGAAGAAGATGATATAACTCAAAATTGAATCATAACCTATAACTGACATTATGATTTTGAGGCAAATCACGTTTCTAAAGTTCAGTTTGTTCTACTCAATAGGGATATCATATCTACTTCAGAGGTTTATATGAAAGAGTGACACAAGACTTTCTAAACATCATTTAACTTATAGAAATGATTTGCCATGGAATCTACTATTCAAAGGATATAGAATTTTTACTGCAAAGGAAAATTCAATGAATTCTCTTTGAGTGAATGGCTTTTAATCTAGCTTTACAGTATGTTTACGTGGCACTTGGCACTTAGTAATATAACCTAATGAATATTTAGAAGGGCAGAAGTAAAGACAGGGCATCATTCCTCAGAAGGAAAAACCTGCCAACCAAGTGGCTCATAGACCACAGTTATCCCTCAAAACCTTACCTAGAAAGATCCACACTTCCTAATTAAAAAAGACTGACTACATGGCCAGAGGAATGACTTAATTGTCTTAGCACATGCTTTGCTTGCTGAAGATTCAGTCAGACCTCCTGTACCACATAGTTTTCTAAGAATTGCCAGGAGCAAACCCTAAATATGAGCCAGGAGAAGTCCCAGAGCACTGACAACGTGTCCCAGAAACAAACAAACAAACAAACAAACACACAAAGCCCCTATTGTAGCTCTGCCTCTCTTTTCCACACATTCCTACTATTTAGGGTGTATTTGTTGAATGAATAGATGAGCATAAATGAGTGTCCTCCTTTTGGGGAGATTATGCAGCAAAAAATCCATACTGTCCTGCAACTCATGTTTTTTTTTTGTTTTTTGTTTGTTTGTTTGTTTTTAACAGTTCCACATCTTTTTTTGGTCACTTCAATCAGAATGCTAAAGAATTAAATCATTTTCCTCTTTAGGATGTTTTGGGAAGATGACATTTTAGCTAGCACTGAATCAAGCAATGTTGAAAAGTTATTGAAGGGCAAGTACTTTGCTTTCTTTGTAAGAGGAGGAGATTTTAGAGATGAGCCTGGGACCCAAATCAAAGAAAGAGTTAAAACAAAGAAGAGTTATTAGTTATAGGACTAGTGCGGGCAAAGGAGTGCTTTCCATCTTTTTCCTGTCTTGCTGAAATTCTGTCTTTTCCTCCCTTGAATAAACCTCTTCACTTTCTGTCTCTTGCTTTGATTTATTATTTTAATTCTATAGCTGTCCTAGTGAAGTATGTAAAGCATTTGGGGATAAAATCATGTGGAAGACATTATAGAAACTAAAGATATATTGTATTATTGTGGTATTGGATTCAGTATGCTGATATTGTGGATGAAAACACAAATCTGACCATGACATTGTCTATTCATTGAATAAGCAATTGGATCCTTTTTAAAAGACTAAGAAGGAGAAATTTAAGAAATACTGTTAGAATAATTTGGCTGAATTGGAGATATACAAAGTTCAAGAAGCCTAATTGAAGTCTTTGCTTTTTGGACTCAAAGGTATTCCAGAGGATGGAATTTTAATTTTCTTGTCTCTATAGCAGAAATAATGAATTATTTTCCTCTATTTGAATAGTAAGATAGTAGGAGACAAAAATCTAGAAACTGTCTAGTTCCTACTCCTGTTAGCATCCTACCTTGTACACAGCAGGAACTCAGTAAATAAATACTGAATGGATGAGCAAAACCTTTTGGATAACTGTGGTCTATCTTACTTTTCAAATGAGTAAAACATGAAAATAAATTAAATCATAAAAGAAACTTTGAGAGTACTTGAAAATAGCAAATTTCATTCTGTAGTTTCCAAGTCATCATCATTCCCAGTGATACATTAATAATAAAATAAATTATGATGCATAAAAAAGAAATGAAATGTTTTTTCATTATTGACTCTAACTGATTTAGCAGTACAGTGTTTCTGATAATCTTTTTTATTTGGTTTGTTAGAAATGATTTTAGCATCACACTTGAATGCTTTTTCTGTAAACAAGCCCATGAAGCACACTAAAATTTGGGAAATATAATTTTATGAGCCTAGAAAAAATGACCTCTGTCATTTTCTTGGCATCCTCCAAAACCAAAACCATAAGCATCCATAGTTTGTACTTTTAAACCCTAGAAAAGGAAAGAAAGAGTCCTGGTAGAGACAAAGAAGAAATTCTCTTGGGTACCTGTAGTAGAAAGGATATAATCAGCACTAAGCCTCTTGAAATGAAAAAAAATGAGCAAATATAAACCATCACTCAAAAGTTTATTTCTAGTCTATTAGATACTTCAGAAAATAAATGTGGTTCATTTTTCTCACATAAGGTTTCATTTATTATCATATGTGTTTTGTTGGTACTCAATCTAAACTGGCCAGGTAAAAATGGAAAGAATAAAATATTTCCGAATCTGGCTAGTCACAATTTTAGAGATTCTATCTCTGAATATTGCAAAGTAGCCTGCATCCTTATATGTGCTCTTAGCCCTACCAAGTATTTTTAAATTAAAGTAAGACTTTGTTTCCATCCTCAAAGAACTCTACTTTACCACATTAAATTGACAGAGGTAGCAAATGAAAGCCATGGACTACCAATTAGTGTATATATGAAGTATGGCCTTGCCACGGTCAAGTCTGCTGCAAGAAACTTCTCCCTTCTGCCTCAACATTCCCTCAAATACTATTTTCTTCAGATCCCCCAGGAAGTCAAGAGGGGAGCAAATCTGGCTACAGCATGTACTGCCAGTGTCCTAATCATTATTCTCTGAACAAAACCTTCTGGCTCTCAAAGTTCAGCTTTTGGACTCTGTTTAAAGAGGCTTGCTGCTAAAACCAGGACCATAGTACCTAGAAAATAATCCATCCTCTTGAGATCAGCTCTTAAATAGACAAAAGGGAAGTCAATGGATAAATACCCCAGCTCCTTTGCTGGGGATAAGGTGTTATATCTCATCTCCTAGGTTTCCTAAGTAGGATTGAGTCCCTATTGCCTACATCAGCAGCCTACTTAGTGAAGTATCTACTATTACAATTTCCTTCTTGACCTGCTTTGCTGTTCCTTTCTGTGTTGTAAAATTTAATTGGGAGAACCCAATTAAACCTCTAAACACCTCATCCTTATCCAGAGGTGACTCTCTAGAAACTTACATAAAATATTGGCATAATTTTTCCTCCCATCAAACCATCCCTCCATTTCCACTACCTTTCCACTTATCCAGGGACAAGAGATAGTACAGTGGTATAGGGATCAAGACATCTTACCTTGCAAGTGGCTAACTTTGGTTTTCTTCACAGTATCACATTTAGTTGGTCTCTTGAACCCTGCTAGAAGTGATCCCTGAGAAGAACCAGAGTAATCCCTGAGAAGAGAACTGGGAGTAATCCCTGAAACTGTCCAGATATGATCCTCATGCCAAAACTAAATATCCATCCACCCACACACCCACTCATGTACCTACCCACCCACCTACCCACCCATCCACTTACTTATCCTTCCTTCCAACCAACATTTGAAAAGCTTACACTATATGTCAAGTGTTACATTAAACAATGAGTCTAGGTAAAGGGAAGCTATGGTAATCATGAAGCAAATAGTGCAGATATGTACTCATTTCCATTACTGGATAGTTCATTTCTCAACAACACGGAAATTCAGAATAAGGTTACTCTCTAAGACAGCACCCTCTAATTTTCAGAATTTTCACATTCATTTACTTGCTGACTTTTTCTTCTCATTCTCTTGCTCCTCTTTTAGAATGCAAAATACAGTATATGAAGCAGTTTTCTATCTTGATCTGTTACTTTATTCTCACTCTTTGAATACTGTTTGGTGTGAGAAATGATGTCAGGTAGTTCTGGAGCATTTATTTCTGAACCTCTATAGGTTGCTCCTAGGAGATTAATCAGGACTCTACCCTGGAAGAAATATATCTAGTGCTTTTGGAATTCTTTTAATCTGGCCTAGAGAGAAGGTAAGTTCCCAAGCTCCCCCTCCACTGCTTTCCCTGAGGCCAACCCTTGAGGAATACCTGAAAGCGGGTATTTCTTTGTGTACCTAGTACTCTGCCCAACTGTGTACTTGAGGTAAGTGTTCCCTGGCATACAGTGTAGAGTAATCCACTTGACTCAGTTTGACTGGGTTTTATTGACCATCACATCTAAAACCAATCTGCCCAGACAGCCATCAGATGGTTCTTAGTCAAACAACCAGTCACCAACCATAGCATAGTCAAGTTGACCGTCACACCTAGAATTAGACTCAGTCTAACCCCCAAAACTTTGCATTCCATGCTATTTGTAGAACTCTTGTTTAGACCACCTAAGCTGGTTTTTGATGCATATAGTTTTTAGGAGCCCAAAGAGAGACAGCTAAGAGTCCTAGGTGCTGTGTTTCTGTCCCCCTCTTTTTCTAACTATTGCCTTCATCCTTTGTTTCCCAGTGTCCCCACCTGTTGACATATTTCACATAGTCCTCATGTCTCCTGGAAAAATTGGAGACTCACATATCATTTTATTCCTCAAGTTGCTGAGTTTTAGCTTTCACACTAAAGATGGAGAAAATAAAAATAGATACCATTAATCTTCAAGCTTCTCCTGTGGTCCCGATTGTCAGTCCTAGTCTCCAAGATTCAAGCTGGATTTACTGCTTTGCATGTTCTTTATTTCTTTTAAGGCTGGGCATGTGAGGAAAACTGATTTATGGAGCTTATGTCTTGCTTAGTTGGGGTGGGGGAGAGCATTGTTCAAGTTGCAATAAATTTAAACATCACTACTCTTTATACATTCAGGGGGAAATTTTCAGTTTACGTCTATTGCTACAGAAGCTCATAAATTAAAAACAGATCTATTTCCTATACACCTGGAGCTTCAAAATTACAATCTGTTAATTTTGTGATTACCCCCTTCACAAAAGAGTCTTGGAGAGTGATGACTCAAACAGGCTTTCCCATCAGAGCTTTGAAAATCCAACTAAAGATACTCTCCGTGTCTTTTGATCCACACTAAAATGTATTTTAGGATAAAGGAAATTATTGACCCGAATTATACAATCGAATTTGGTTTCATGATCTTTGTCCATAATCTCTATTTTCTCTCTCACTTTTTTTAGGTTTGGTTTTTATGTTTTACATAGATTTAAAAGAAATCTAATAGCTTCAGAGGAACATCTTTAATTTTCATTCTGTTCTAAACCATAAATTCCTCCATGTAGTCAAATAATACACCCCAGGAGGGCTGGTGGGATGAATTTGATTAGCCTCTTAAATGTTTTAGCACCTGCACACCACAGAGCTTCCAAGAACAGGGAGATTATTTTTCTTCTTTCCCTAAGGGGTTGCTTGTCACTGGGGCTATGTATTGCTGAATGCTGCTCGACAGAGGATAAGACTGAGAAGTCCTGGTGGACAGAAAAAGTCCTGAAGATATTCAGATATAACTTCAAGGCTCACATAAATTTCTATCTTCAGGGTTATATTTTCTTTTTTGGATAAAATACATATGTAAAGAAGAAAGAAATTGAATTATTTTCATATTTCTAGAAAGTCTTTAAAATGTGCCATACTTTAAATAATATAAATGTGTTTTTTATATGACTGTTCTTTACTTTTAAGTTTTACTTTTCAAAAACATTTTACTTTTAACAGTTCTTACTTCTAAGGGGTTATGAAGAGAAATTAAGGCGTACGTTCATACAAAGAATGTTTATAACAGTGTTACTCAAAATTACTTCGACTCGAAAGAATCCTAATGTCCATCAACTGATAAATGGATAAACAAAACATGGCATGTTTTTATAATGAATACTATTTAAAATAATCAAACAGTTGGCATATAAAACAACATGAGTGAATTGCAAATAATTATTGTGAGTGGAAAAAGAACCAGACTCCTTGACTAAATGTGGTGTGATTTCATTTATAAACAATTATTAACAATAAGAAGAAATCTATGACAGAGAACATATCAGCAATTGACAAGGAACAAGGAATGGGAATAGGGAGATCGAACAGATAACAAATAACAAATGATCATGGGTATACTTTTGAGAAAAAAGAATCAGAAATAGGGGCCAGTGAGGTGGCGCTAGAGGTAAGGTGTCTGCCTTGCAAGCGCTAGCCAAGGAAGGACCGCGGTTCAATCCCCCGGTGTCCCATATGGTCCCCCCAAGCCAGGGGCAATTTCTGAGCACTTAGCCAGGAGTAACCCCCGAGCATCAAAAGGGTATGGCCCGAAAAACCAAAAAAAAAAAATTCTTTAAAAGAATCAGGAATAACAGCATGTTTATTTCTTTTTTTTATTTTTTAAAATTTTTATTTTTTCTAATGCTATATTTAAACACCATGGTTACATGTTTATTTCTTGTAATGGTTTCACAGGTATATATATCTGACAAACTTGCCAAGCTATATATTTTTAATCTGAACAATTTATTATAGATCAAGCATACTCTGATAAAACAGAATAAATGAATATCCTTGAAATTCAAGAAAATGTTGAAATGGAGAAAGATTTGCCTTAGAAAAAAAGTGATTTGCTGATACATGTAGGATCCAGGTGAATATTATGCTGAGTGAAATTAGTCAGAGGGAGATAGGCCAGCACAGAATGATCTCTCTTATGTGCAGGATATAAAGAAACAGTGGTGGAATATTGAACACTCAAAGACATTGAAAACAAAGAACAGGAATACAGGTATTTTGTAGGAAACAAGCCCCTGAGGGGGCTAGAGAAAAGAAGAGGGGTGGGAGGTGAAAAGTAGAAGAAAG
>PVKC010007451.1:0-29669 GCA_004027635.1 Crocidura indochinensis
TAGGATTCATTCTGGAGATTTAAGGATGGCATAACATATGCATATTAATAAATTTAATACACCAAATCAACAAAAGGAAAATGATCATATCAATACATGCAGAGAAAGCATTTGATAAGGTCCAACACCCACTCATGACATAAAAGACTCTCAACAAGATGGGAATGGAAGGAAATATCCACAATATGTCAAGGCTATTTATCACAAGCTCATGGAAAATATCATGCTCAATGTAGAAATACTGATAGACTTTTCTCTAAATTCAAGGTAAGGCTGACACCTTTCATCACTCCTACTTAACATATTATTTGAAGTGTTTGTGCCATGGCAGGAAAAAAATATCAATGACATCCAGATAGGAAAAAAAAGTCAAACTCTCACTGTTTGCAGATTACATGATACTATATTTAGAAATTCCTAAAGACTCAACCAAAAAATATCTAGAAAAATAGATTCATATAGAAGTGACACACTACATAAAAAACATGCAAAATAAATGATCTCCTTAAATACAAATAATTATAGAGAAGAAATTTTCATTATAATAACCTGATTTACAATAGCACAATGGAAATTCAAGTACCTTGGAGTTAACTTAAAAGATGAAGAACTTATACTAAGAACCTATACAAAAAACTACAAAATATTACTTCATGAAACAAAAGAAGACCCGGGAAATGGAGACATATAGCCTGTACATGGACTGGGAAAATTAAAATCATACTCTCTATAGAATTGTACAGATTTAATCCAATCCTTCTAAGGATAATATGACATTCTTAAAAGAAATGGATAAAACATTATTGCAATTTATTTGGAACAATAAATAACCATGAACAGCTGTCTAAAACAATCTTTAAAGATAAACATAGGGATATCACTCTCCCCAATTTTAAATTGTACTACAAAGAAATAGTCATTAAAACAGGATAGCATTGGAAAATATAGACACACAGCTTAATGGAATAAACTTGGTTATTCAGAAAATGACCTTCAGATATACAATCAATTAATAAAGGAACAAGAAATAAAAAATGGAGCAAATAAAGCCTCCCAACAAGTGGTGCTGGGACAACTGGCCAGCCAGACCTCTATCAACACCATGCACAAAGGTCAAATTTTGTCAATTTTGACAAAGATCAAATCAAAATGGATTAAAGGCCTTGTTATCAACCACAGAACCATAAGGTTAATAGAAGAAAACATAGGTAAATGCTCCATGACATTGAAACTAAAGACATCTTCAAGGAGCAAAACACCACTGTGAAAATAAGTTTAAGCAGAGTAAACAAATTGTACTACATTATACTGAGAAGCTTCTGCACCTCAAAGGAAATTGTGATGAGGGTACAAAGGTTGCCATGCAATAGGAGAAAGTATTTGACCAGACCCATCAGATAAGGGGCTAATATCTAAGACATAAAAGGTAATATCTAAGATGTAATAGATAGAGACAAAGGTACAGACAGAAATTTATAAGAAAAACATGTAGCCATATCAAAAAGTGGGGAGAAGAAATGAATAGACATTTTCACAAAGAAGAAATACAGATGGCTAAGAGGCACATGAAAACAAGCTCCACATCACTAATCATTAGGGAAGTACAAAACAAACAATGAGATATCATCTTGTGTCACAGAGATGATAGGAACACATCACAAATTACAAGAACAACCAGTGCTGTCGTAGATGCTGTAAGAAAGGAACTCTCATTCATTGTGGGTGAGAATGCTGTCTAGTCCAACCTTTCTAGAACGCAATATCGATATTCTTCCAAAAAAACTGGAAATTGAGCTTCCATATGATCCAATAATACCACTCCATGGGATATTCCCTAAGAATACAAACACACAATACAAAGATGCCCACTACACCCCTATGTTCATTGCAGTGCTATTTACCACAGCTAAAATCTTGGAAACCCAGATGCCCCAAAACAGATGAGTGGTTAAAGATACTGTTGTAAATCTGCACAGTCAAATACTACTCAACTGTTAGGAAAAATGAAGTCATGAAGTTTACTTATACATGGATGGGGTTTGAGATTATCTGTTGACTGAAATAAATCTGGAAGATTGATAGACAGAAATGTCTCACTCAGCTGTGTGATTTAAGAAAAATAAAAGGCAGCATGGTAATAATATCCAGATACAATAAGATGAGGGACCAGATATGAAGCCCATGATAGAAAGCTTACCACAAAGAGTAGTGAACACAGCTAGAGAAATAATTGCACTAACAACTACCATGACAATGATAGTAAGAGAAAGAAATAGAATGCCTGTACTAAAGATAGCAGGGTTGATGAGGAGGGAAATTGGGAACACTGGTGACAGGAAAAAGTTACACTGGTGAAGGATGGTGTACATTTGATGACTAAAATCCAACTACAAACATTTTTGTACCACAGTGGTTAAAGAAATTATTGTTAAGAAAAAAATTAGTTTCACAGTCACAATTTTATTTCAATAAACAACTAAATTGCTTGAATTTATTAATAAAATAAGGCAAATTTTAGCAGGTGAAAGTATTATTTTTTATCATTTGTGGAGATAATCTGTTGCTCTCTGGATAGCTGGTTGTCTGTGGGTTGTTGGCTCCTACTTTCAATTCTTAGAATTTGCCATGTTCATGTCTGTGCCAACACTGGACTAGATGGGTAGGCAGCTAGGAGTGGTTCACAAGAAACCAGAGTCACAGAAGAAATTCCATAGGAGTTGAGTAGTCTGTTATATCTTATTGAGCCAGCCAAGCTTTCTCTGCTGCTTCTCCTGCCACTTTATTTTAGCCAGAATTTAAGATAAATCACCTGAGGATCAGGGTTAACATAATTAAGGGTACTTGTGCTAATTAACTCAGAGAAGATGAAAGTAAAATGTGATTTTACAGGTGTATGACAACAACTTCCTCTCTCCTACTTATTAAAAAGACCCATGGATGGGGAAAATATCAGATAATGATCAGCTGATGAAGTAACCTGTCAGTGAAGAGCAGTCGGGGAGATGATCTCATGCAGCTGCTGATTGGAATATCCAGTCAAAGATCCACACACTGAAGTTGCTTCATGGTGTCAGCTCAGTTGCAAGCGGTGACTATCTCTATTAGCACGGATCTGAAAAGATACAGGAGGGCAATGCTCTGAGGCCAAAAAGAAAGATGTCAGAGGGATAGAGAAAAGGTTTTGCTTACAACACGGACAGACAGGCATACACCCACAGTTGCTCAGGGTCTTCAATAGGCTGCAGCCTGTTGAAGGGTCTTGGGCCTCTCACAAAGCACCTTCTGCAAAAGGGTGATGGCCGTTCTGAGTCTTCAGCTTGCTCCCCTTAACTGCCTGGTTCTGCCCCAACTGAGAGGGCCTCAGCTTGGTGAGGCTGAAAGTTGAATGGAAGGAACCTATATCAATTGGGAGTATAGTGGTTGTTTTTCACTGGTATTCTCCCTACTTTGTTACATTAACAGCTTCTGCATCCTTCTCTCAAATTTTCCTTCTATTAAATATCACAGTCTCCCCTTCACCATCACTTTACAAAACCTTCTGGGTTTCTTTCTCTTAATATCTGTCTGGAGAACAAAGATATCCTGCTTAGTGTCATTTAAGTTAGTGAATTCATAGCCATTTTGAATATTGAACATTGACCCACTTAACATTGAACATTAACCATTGAATATTGAACCATTTAAACCAACCAATACTTGGATTGCCAGCACTGGCTTAGCCATCTTGGCATCGTCTTGTTTCAGCCCTGAAAAAGTCTTTTGAATGGGAATTCTTCAATACTCTATTCTGCACACATTTGTCAGACATCACAGATGTGATTTTGCTTATTTCACTGGGTTCAGTACTGGCTTTAGGAAAGTCTTTGAGTAAGAACTACAGTACTGTGAAAGCACTCTTCCCTTCTTGGGGCATGTACATGGGAGAATTTTTTAATATAATTTTTATTTTAATCATAGTGACTTACATATCCTTCATAGTAATATTTTAGGTACATATTAACGTTGAGTCAGGGGAATTCCCAACACAGAATTGTCCTCCCTCCACCTCCGTTCCCATCCTGCCTCCCATATCCTCCACCCTCACCCCAGAGGCTGTTAGAATGAGTGCTACCCTCTGTGTCTAGTTTACTACTTAGTGATCTTATAACTGTTTGGTCTTGGTACCTCCATTACTTCCCCTCTAATTGGTAGGCAGGAGTAGGTAGTTCAAGTTATGTGATTTTGTTTGAGGAAAAGAAAAGTAATAAAATGGCGTAAAAATCAACTACGCTGACAAGAGGCTCTCATCCTCGGTTTGAGAGATGAAGAAGAAAAAAGAAGATGAAACACCACAACAATTCAAAAAGAAGTATCAAATAAAATATCCAGTGAGTACTGCAGCAATAAAGATATGCACCACATAATTGCCATGGTCTTGAGATAAAAAACATGACAGATCACAACAAAGAAGAGAAAAGAAGAAAGAAAAAATAAATATATAAATAAAAAAGTGGACAGCTACTTCAATATCCTCACCAAAACAAAGAAATCGACAAAAACTCAAAAAAAAAAGATTGGGGGCCAGGTGGTGGCGCTGGAGGTAAGGTGCCTGCGCTAACCTAGGACGGACCGCGGTTCGATTCCCCTGGTTCCCCATATGGTCCACCGTACCTGCCAGGAGCGACTTCTGAGCGAATAGCCAGGAGTAACCCCTGAGCGTCACCGGGTGTGGCCCAAAAACCAAAAAATATAAAATAAATAAAAAAAAGAGATTACTTTGTGCTTTTTGTCTCTTTTCTTTTTCTTTTTCCCTCCTGCACAGGCACAGTAAATATTGGGTCATTCGGAAAGGAAATTCCCTTGGCCTAAGAGATAAAGGATTTCTCCACCCTTGGAATATATTGTCACAGGATTAACTATAGACTCTTTTCAAGTTCCTTTACTCTCCCCTTGGTGTTTTTTGTGGTGTATGGAAAACTTCTGCTTTGATCTGGATGATAAAATCAGATCTCTATATCTAGAGTTCTTGGTCTCTGCACAGGTCAAGGAGCGGAACTTATGATGAAGTCTTTATTTGTGATTCTAGAAGTTCTGTTTCCTCAGTGCCATTTTAATCTGTCTTCTGTGGTTGATGGTCTTGGTCCTTGCGCTGAACCTCGGATGGAGCCTGGGGTAGGGTCTTTCGTTGTGTTTCCAGAAGACCCATTCAGTTGCAATTACCTCAGTCAGATCTCTGGAATTAGAGATCATGGTTGTTGTGCAGGTCCTAGAACAAACCCTAGACTAGGGCTTTCTTGTTGGTCCCAGGATACCTACTGCCCGGTCATGGTTCTATCAGCCGGTCATCTGTAGATCGCGATCTTGGCTTTTAACAGACCACAGTGTGACAAGTCTGCTGATTTTGTCTTATCGTTAGTTGATAAGGTAGGACAACCTGTTCTTAGGTCCAGTTGTTCCCAATTTCCTTGTTGTCAGGATATCATATTAGAACTGGCACATGTTGGTGTTGGAGCAGTATTCAAGATGTCCCGGATGGGATTTGGTTCCTGTAGCTTTGGTTTGTGAAGAACTGTGTCGTTTCTATGTCTGGGATTCAGGGTTCAAGGCTGGATGGTAGGTGCCTAATCTCCTGGTGTCTAAGTTGGGTCCACATGACATATTTTCAATGTGGGAGATTCCCCTGTGTTGTAAGTAAGTATGAGTTCTTATTCCTAGTAGATAAGAGCTTGTTTATATACGTAAGATTTCCCCTTTTTTTAGTGTGCCTTTGCAGGAAGAAATGGTGCTTCATTATATTGTCGGTGCATTTGGGGGTGGAAAGAGAATAAAAGAGAAACAATCACACACCCAAATGGATAAAAATAGAGATAAAAATATATTTGCTCACATATATAAAGAAAATGATTTAAAAATGAAATAAAAAAGTAATTAAAGGAACAAAGTGATGCAGGAAACTACCTTATATTTGAGGAAAAGCAGGTAAAGAGATAGTGTTATACTGGTCTTATATTTTTAATGATTATATCGTGTTTAGTTCATCTTGAAAATTATTGGTAAAATATCCTAGAGCAGTGTTAGGCAACTCAGAAGAGATGGTTATGTAAACTATTGGTCCAATAGAGGGTATAGCACATCGTCAGTGCAGCAAGAGCAGTCTAATATGGCAATATCAGTTTTGTTATACAGTACCCTCAAGATATTTGTTACCCCACTCATGGTTTTGAATTTTAATGTCCCTGTTCGGGCACCAAACTGAGGGTAATAATTCTGGATTCCCTGGTTGCCTGTTTTCCTGGGGGTTGATGACTGCTGCCTGAAATTCACAGTATTTTCCTTGCTCATTTTTGTGCCAAGCCTGGAATGGATGGGTTGGCAGCAAGGAGTGGTGCACAGAAACCAGACAGAGTCACTGAAGAAAATGCCAGGGGAGTTGAAGAGACTCTTAGATCTTAGGAAGCCAGCCAAGCTTCTAGCTTTTTGCAGCTTTCCCTGCCACTTTTATTAGCCACAGTTTAAGATAAATCAAGTGAGGATTAGGGTTAACATAATTAAATGTACTTTTGCTAATTAACTTAGAAAAGATGAAAGGAAAAATTACAAAAAAAGTGATTTTATAGTTGTTTGAGAACAATAATCTGTGAGTGAGAAACACTTAAAAGCATACTGAAAATCTGTATTTATTGTTCTACACATTTTATTTTGTTAATAAAACAGTAAAAGTGAACATTAACTGATCAGTGCATAGTATACTTGTGTGTATGTTTTGTTAGAGAAATATCTTGTCACTATTCTGAAAAATGTTGTTTGTTGAAAGACTTGCCAAATCAGGTTTTTTTTTTTTCTCAAATTAAAAACTATCTGTTTGTGGCTAGTGGTACTCCACAATATCCTCAAATGCCCACAACTGTAATTAAAAAAAAAAAAGTCTACCCACAAAACATGTTAAATATATTTAAATATCAGTGAGGACTTATTTCTTTTCTAAATAAGACATCTCTTACTCTTTTATGGTAATAAGCATATAATATATATACATATATGTGTATATGTGTGTTGCCCACTGTTTATAATGCATTAAGCAGTCAATAAAAATAAGAAACATTCAGACAACTTAGAAACACTCAGGGCGTTATCATGAATAATGTCAAGGACTTATGACACCTATCTTAAAAGAACATTTTAATCTTCAATTTTTTATTTAATCAAAAACTGATTTATAAAATTTTTTATATTTTATAAATATGCCTTTACAAATATTTCAAAAAGTCTCAAAAGCCAGTATGGAAGGAACCTGACCACTAAAGAAACTATTTTACATGTGAAAAAAATAAAGCTGTTGTTAGATTTTAAATGTAGAGTCTACAAATTTCAAGGTGTCATACTTTGGAGTTTTTTGTGGGTCCAGAATACGCACATATAAACAATCTCAATATGGGTTTAGTTGAGAAACTTAGATTCCAATATTTTGAAACATTTTACTATATACATGAGTTTATGTAGAATTTAAAAGTAATTTTTAAAAGGATTTAGCCTGTCTAGCATTGGTTTTGATATTCCTGTGACCTTAAGATAAGTTTTTAACGTTGAGCAAAGAATGATACATATATCTCACCACATTGACATTACCTTTAACTGCAAAATGGGGAGAGTATTGACATTATTATATTTTAAGTAAAACGATGCATATTCAAGGTGATATACATAAAGGCTTGTATTATTTTAAAGACTTCTTTTGAAAGTGTCTACATAATATTGTGATGTCTCCTTTGAAAGAAATATGGTGCTATCTTGAGAAAAAAAATACTATCTTACCCTCAAGGGACAACAATTATCTAAGAATGGTGCAGTGCAGGAAATATCATATGGGGAATGATAGAACTTGGCTGTATAATCACCAGAAATCCCTCCAGAAAATACGCTTTCAGAGAAATCTGCTTTCTTACTTACAGATTTTTCTTCTCTCACTTCTTTTTTATAGTGGACAACCTCAGACCAGGTTATCCTTTATGTTTTCATCTCATTGTATAATGCAAAACCACGGTGGAGCTCACTTTTCAGACACTGCAGGATGATGTTCAAGACATGACACGTAATCAGCCATAAGACTGGCGCCCTAGCCAGAAGAGGAGAAATTCACTTTGAAAAGGGGATATCATAAACCAGGTTATGAGAATCACATTCAGGCACAGATCTATAAAACACGACTTCTGCCCTCAAAGCTGACATCTGACCTATAATACTTATGTATGAGAAATTATTTTCTGTTGTCCAAATGTGTTTCAGAAATTGAGCTGTGGAGAATTGGTGAGCCTTTTCATGTCGGATTACATTTTTAGAACACCACGGTCCCTTGAGTTCAGCTTCATTTACTTTCACCTTTAAAACTTAAAAACAAGTAATTTAGGTTTAAATGTAGTATAACAGTCTATGTCATGTGATGATTACTTTTATTCTCAGAGGTCACTTACGTAATGGTGACCCATGTTAGATGATGTTGAAGTTAACTGTAGCGAGATCATATTTTATCTCCCACCATTTCTCATGATTAATTTCCTTGCTTATCACTAAAATTATGCTAAAAGTTGATCTTATAGAGGAGACCTTAATTTTAATTTTTTCTGGTGATGTATCTTATTATTATTCAAAATGAGGGTGAGTTGGAAATATTTAGGGCTTGCTACTAAATCTGAGCTCCTGGTGGGCTCTAGCAACCAATCATATGGTTGGTACACTATATACACCAATCACATCAAATGCACCATACACACCAATGAGCTGTGTGTGTACAAGGTCTACTCACTGTATAATCTTTCTGGCACAAAATGGAATTATTTTATTTTTTTGAATTAGATTAAATTAAATAATGGGAAACGATCTTTTCCTATGTATCCAGAAGTTAATTGCATTATTAAATTTTAATCAAAGCTGTTTATTGTCATATGCCACCTGCATTATTTTGGTTGCTGTGATAGAAATTTAAAAAAGCTATAAAAACTAAACCATAAATTTGAGTTGAAGGTCCTTCTTCTTTAGTATATGGTCTTAAAATATTTGCCCTATATGGCCTTATATATGTATATATATATATATATATATATATATATAATTTTCCCTATCTTACTAATCCACAATTTCCATAGAAAGTGAGCATCATATCTAGTAAAACACAAACACTTTTAGAAGCAACAGAAATATGAATTTTGAGGGGCCAGAGTGATAGTACCATAGATATTGTATTTGCCTTGCAAATAGTCAGTCCAGGACTGATCCTGTACAACCGCTTGATCACCCAAGTATCCACAGATATAATTTCTCAGTAAAGAAACAGGAGAACCCTTAAGCATTGCTAATTATGAGTCCCCCAAACAAAGAAAAATGGAAAGAAGATAAATACATAAGGCCCTTAAAATTTGCTAAGTATCTTAGTTTAAATTCTTTTCACTTAACTTTTTTGGTTTTTTAGTTTGGAAGTCACAGCCTTCTGTGTTCAGTGATCACTCCTCGACATGCTCATGGACATTGTGTGGTGCTTACTATTGAACCTGAATTTATAGTACACAAAGCAAGCACCATAACCAATCCCTGTAAAATTTCTCTGTCCTCTCAAAAATCCATTTTCATAAAAATTAAAGTTAAAAAATTTGCTTATACCGAGCTTATATAGACAAGCCTACAATCTCCCTGGAGAACATTTTTCTCTTTCTCTTTCTTATCCTCTCTTTCCCCTAACTCAGTACCTCAAAGAAAATCCATTTTTTACTTCAAAAAATAGTTGATATTAAACTTAATCCTACCTTTAGTTAAGAGTTACTGGGTTACTCAATATGAGTCACAGAAACATTTAAATAATCAATTTTAATATAAATAATTGCTTTATTATCAATAACATTTTATTTGTATACCTCTTTTATATACTTACATGACTAAGATCAGGGAAAATTTTCCCAGTGTAAAGATGTTCCAAGTAGAAAAGTTTATGAAGCTCTTCAGTTATGTTTTAAGGATCTGGTTTACTAAATGTCACTTAATACCAAATTTCTAAGACTCAATAAATGACTACTTGCAACAAGTGTGACCTTTCTGTTTTTGAGGAATCATTACTTAAATATGTAAGGTTCAGTGTCCCTAGGTAATTTGAAAAGTATTTTAAAAAATTGGAACTGTTAATTTGCCTAATTTTTTATTATACTAATGTTTTAAATAGGAAAATGTAACAAGTATTGATCTTTAGTCATGTAGCTGATAACTGGTGAAACTACCCAAGAGCTATTAACTTCACCACTCTTAGGCACTATGACCAGCTCTCTGCTGAGGATTTTCTCTCGTGATCAACAATAGGAAGTGTATTCCTGAGGTCCTAGGAAATAGAGTTTTATGATCATTTTAATATAAAGAAACAAAAAAATTCTGAGTGCAACACTTCTGCAGTGTAAGTTCTACACACTGTATCTGTCCATTTGATAAAGCTCCACTTATTCATATTGATATTTTCTTCTTTTTCATATAAACTATACATTATTTCTGCCTTTAATTTCTTGTTTCACATTTACTGATGTTTCCTAGAATCACTTCACAGTGCAACCTTTATCTCCACTCTGCTACTGTGTGTCTGTGTGAACAAGAAACTTCCACTGTCCTGCATGGTCCCAAAGGCTTAATGCTTCCGTGAGATTGACACTTTTCTTTCCAGAGCCATGAATATATTTTAATTTCTCATATATCCTTCTCTGTCTGATCTTCTATCTGTCCTTCTACTGGCCCACATTTTACCTTATAATAATTAATATCTACATTGCATGTGAGTTTGTAACAATTAGTTGCTCAGGGCAGCTTACCTTAACATTCCAGTTGAGACCGATTTCCATCTTTGTATACTTCTTTTTGGGGGAGGGGGGAATGGGATTGGGCCACACGTGGTGGCACTCAGGGTTTACTCCTGGCTCTGTGCTCAGAAATCATTGTTGGCTCGGGGGATCATATAGGGATGCCAGGGATCAAAACTGCATCTGTCCTCGGTCAGCCACGTGCAAAGAAAATGCCCTACCACTGTGCTACCACTCCGGCCCATCCTTTGTTATTCTTTAATCTTCTTATTCTTTTTCTTATTCTTATTCCTTCTTATTCTTTAATCTTCATAGCATCTATTATATTTTATAACAATGTAAGAGTAAGAGCTATTAGATTATCTGTCTCTCCAAGAAGATTGTATAATTCTAAGATGCCAAGAATATTTCCATTTAGTCAATACGTTTTCCTAAACTCCTGGTAGGGTACTTGCTGACTGCTTATTGTTTTTTTTAACAGCTATCTTGATTTTTGTATATGTATGAGTTGTGTTAGAGCAACAAGGTATCTTGTTATTTATGTATTCATTTAATTTAGCATAACTCTGCTTCTAGAAGTTTCATTCTGGGAATGAAACATTTTTTTTTTATAAAAAGCTAGGTTGAGGGGCCAGAGCCATAGTACAAGTGGAAGGGTGTTTGCCTTGTACATGCTAACCTAGGACCATGGTTAGATCTCCCGGCATCTCTTGGTCCCCCAAACCAGGAGTGATTTCTGAGTGCATAGCCTGGAGTAACCCCTGAGTGTCATTGGGTGTGGTTCCAAAACCAAGAAAAAAAAGACTAGATAATTTTGTGTCTCTGCAAAGTCAGAATATTTTCTGGAATAGAGTTTTTTTCTTTTTTTTTTAGAAACTATATATTATCAATATAAAGACCAATGAGGATTGTTGTAATAGCTATGATGAGCAGATGGCCAGGAAGTAAGAAAAACATTACCTCTATATCTGTCATCAGTGAGACTGGTGTTCTAAAGTCAGTTTGAAAAGGTGTCTGAGTGGGGTTCAGCACTAGAAATCAAAATCACTTTCATTTGGGGGGGGGTTTGTTCAGATATTTTGTTTAAGAACTCGGTTTCATATTGTGACTCACACTCAGGTGTTCAGGGTCTATTTTACTCTGTATGTGAGAACTAATCCATAGCAAACTTGTACTATTTTGGGATTCTGTGGTCCATTGAACTCTTCTCTGGCATGATTTAGTCTATGGTACAGATGATGTCTAATGTAAATTGCTAAAAAAAATCTTGCAGTAGAATAGGTACTGAACTGTTCTGAAATTGTGAAATCAGAAAATGAAATAAAAATGTTGTAGTCATAAACATATAAGTAAAATGATTTGATGGAGCTGGAGAGATAGCATAGAGGTAAGTCATTTGCTTTGCATGCAGAAGGACGGCGATTCGAATCCAGGCATCCCATATGGTCGCCCGAGCCTGCCAGGAGTGATTTCTGAGTATAGAGCCAGGAGTAACCCCTGAACACTGCCTGGTGTGACCCAAAAATCAAAAGAAAAGAAAAGAATTTGATATAAAGTGTAAATCAAAATGCATCATAAACAGAAAAGTTTCAAAAATTCTACCACATTCTCTTGGAAAAAGTTATTTATATAGCCTTGAAAAGGTAAAGGGGCAGATTACACAAATTTGCCCTCTAGAGCACTGTGTAGGACAACTTTCTTATAGGCTAGAACCAAGCAAATGAGAAGCGATGCCCTCTCCCTAAAATTTGTAAGATTTATATGTGACACTACTCAACAATTGGGATGAAATATAATTGACCTTTGCCAGCTCTTGTCCTAGAAATATTCAAATATCTGAAATTAAAGAACAACATTTTCTATTTTGCTTGAACAATAACCTCATTCTTGACTTTATTTTTGTGCATGTTGACATAATCCTGTTTTCTCTGCAGTTGTCTATGATCAGCTGTGTCAATTAAGTGAATCATTCCCCCAGCTTGGTAGTCAGAAATGCTGGTGTAATTTGGAACGAGCCCTTGGGAAAAGAATCAGATGTACAAATGGAATTATAATAATATCAATGGAGAGAATACCTGTTTTTTTTTCTTTCTTTCTCTTTTTCTCTGTTTCCTTAGAGCAAAAGGAACCTTAGGGGAACTGAACACCTGGTGAATGGTTTGCTCAACTTCATCTGGTAATTTTTTTTCATTCCTGTAGGGGAATTAGCAAAGTGCTAAAGGTTTTAAAGAATTCAGATGAAAAGACATCTGTTCCCTGGGCTTTGTTCAGTCTCAATTTAAGGATGGCTTTGGAGATTTCCTATTCCCCAATTAATTCCTGTAGATGAGGTTTTGGGGTTAGCTCAATTTATTTTTTGAAAGATGGAAAAATGCTCCCATCAATTAGTCCTTTGTTATGCTGTGACTGAAATGGAAATAGCTTTTTGTTAAATGCAGTGAAAAACTGAGAGATGCCCTTGTTTGCAGTGCCAGGTGTCCTTTATCATTAGGCCTGACTTTGATGTGAGTAGTATTTTCCGTGTCTTTGACATTTTTGGTGAGAAAGTTCCGGGCCTTGCAGAAATCTGAGGCATGTTTAGCCTAATGGAACAAAGGCAGGGGAACAAAACTATTGAATAGGAGTCATATTTTAAAGAATATATTGTTCCAAGAAATTTTGTATATTACAATAGGTAACATATTTCAGCTGAGGTGCCAAAGATTGGTTTTCTAGGATTGAATTTTGTACTGGGGGTACAGTAGAGGTCTGAAGGGAAGAAGAAAAACAAAAGGGAAAAGGTGATTTGGGAGTCCCTTCCAATATGTAAGTTATGGATTGGCAATGTGTGATTGTGTAAATGTGAAATATATCTGCCTGTTTAGCTGTCAGATTTCAGATTTGACAGTCAAAGCCATGTCTGTGTAGAAATAACCACTTGTGGAAAAACACCAAAAGGTGTGATATTCTCAGTCTAAAGAATAGTATGGTGGGTAGGAAAATTGCCTTGTATGTAGCCAACCCTGGTTTACTGCCTGTCACCACATATATTCCCCTCAACTTTTCCACGGACTAAATTCAGTGTGACTACTGGGTGTAGCCCCCAAATAAAATAAAACAAAGTTTGATATATTAATTTATTTTGGCTTAATTATCTTTTTCTTAAAAATAATATCAGAGTTTATTTTAAGAATATTAGCTAATTGATTTTCTTCATCCAGTGGTTTTTATTTACAAGTACACAGGTAATTATGTAGAAGTCTCATGTCTGACAAACTCATTATAGGAGTTTTGCTACATAGGTTATGCATTGACATTTAGCTTTGTATGTAGAAAGGATGTAGCATTTATAGTGGAGGATAAGGTAAGTATAATCAGAGGGATGCATGTGTGGAAACTCATTTTTACTCTGCCCAGATATAGAAATAGAAGATCAAATGTTCAAATCCATGAGCAATATCTTGAAAATTTCAGACCCAAATTCTGCATGTTGTGTTTCCTTGGCCAACTAAGGGAAAGAACAATGGTATAGTCCAGGATTTCCTACTTTGGACTTTTGAATGATATTCATTTTGAGAATATCCAAAGAATGACTCAATGTATTATAGCTAATAGCAGAGTTGTGATTAGTATCTGTGTGCATGTGCATGTCTGTGCTGTGTGCATATTATCTTGGATATTTAAACATTTCTGTTGCTCTCATGGTGGAGTAGAAATGCTATTAATGCCAACTGGACACAATGAATGCCCCAGTGTAGTCACATAGAGCTCTGTAGCTAAAGGTGTTTTGTGTTGATTGCCTGGATGGATAGGACAGGAGTTGCATTAGTTACAGGGGCAGTGGAGGTGTTCCTCCCATTGAATAGCCAGCCTCTAATGCAGAGACTTAAAAAAATTAAGCTCTTGGCTTATAAAATTGAAAGGATTTTATTATTAACACTTTACCTTCTTCCATTATCATCTCCTACATTAGAGGAATCATTTCCTTTTACCATTGTCACTGTGTACCCATTACCATAAGGTTAATATCAAAGACGACTCTTCAAGTTTCCAGTTTCTATTTCCTTTGGGCATTCTTAATCCCTTCTGTATTTCTTTTTATCCCACCTCTGAGATCATTCTATGTCTGTCCATCTCTCTCTCTGACTAACTTCACTCCTCAGAACTCTCCAGAAAACTTGCATGATTTCATCTTTTCTTTCCACTGTGTTTATGTACCATGGTTTCTTTATCCAGTTCTCTCTTCTTGTATATTTAGCAAAGCAAATGGAAGCAAAGCAAAGAAAATAAATAGGACTACATTAAATAAAAAAAGCTTCTGTACCTCAAAGGATATGATGACCAAAATAAAGACACTCACCAGAGACTGAGAGAAAATATTTGCCCAACGCTCATCTGATAAAGGGCTAATATCTAATATTTATACAAAGCACAGTTAGAAATATACAAGAAAAAAATCTAACATCATCACAAATTGGAAGTGATGTGAAGTGATGAAGAGGAATTTTTTCCAAATAGACACACAAATAGTCAGAGGCATATGGAAAAATGCACTGTATAATTAATCATAAGGAAAAATTAAAACAATGAGATATCACTTCACACCAGATAGACTTGCATATCTTCCATTAAGAATGGACATGCGATTAAAAAAATTGAATAAGTGGGTCCTGAGAAATAACATGGAGGCAAGGCATTTGCCTTGCATGCGGAAGGTTGGTGGTTCGAATTCCGGCATCCTATAAGGTCCCCCTCCCCAGGCCTGCCAGGACTGATTTGAGTGTAGAGCCAGGAGTAGTCCCTGAGAGCTACTGGTATGACCCAAAAACCAAATAATAATAATAATAATAATAATAATAATAATAATAAAATAAATGTTGATAGGAAGGTTGACTGGTCTGGACTCTTTGAAAATTAACATGAACACCAATGAACAAAACTAGGAATTGATCTTCCATAGGACCCAGTAAATCTAGTTATTGGAATATCACCCCAACACTCCCAAACACTATTTTAAAAAGGCATTTACACTCCTAAGTTTATTGCAACACTAATCACAATAGCCAAAGTCTGAAATATGCTTTAAAAATGTTTTAAACTGTAGATTAAATAATTTAGAAAATTTAACTTGAATACTTTTGCTTACCACTCTGTTGTTTTAGGATAAAATTAAAATTCTGCAAGTTCTGAGGCCAGAGTGGTAGCACAATGGTAGAGTGTTTCTCTTGCAAGTGGCTGACTCAAGGCAGACTCAGCTCAAGTTCCAATCCCGGCCTCTCATATGGTCCCCTGAGCCTGCCATGAGTGATTTCTGAGTGCAGAGCCAGGAGTAAACCCTGAGTATTGCCAGGTGTGGCCCAAATATTAAAAAAAAAAATCTGCAAGTTCTTCCAGATGCCAAAGGGCCTCTTAACTAGCATTTTTACTTGTGATATTTCTATATATACTTTTCCTCTCCTGCCAGGCCTACAGATTCTAAAGTATTTGACTGTTTATTTGTTTATTAAGAAGGTATTGGAAAGTATTGGATGCATTGTCTGTTCTAGACAGAATGCGATTTCTGTCAATCTGATACAAGCCAATTTCCTCAGATTGCCTTGTTCCCACCTCCAACAGAAATGCAATGGGGTCATTGTCCCCTCAAAGATTTTTACCCATATCTAGAGATTATCTCTCATGAGTACTTTATTTATTTTTCTTTTTTGGTATTGTGGACCTATTTGGCATCTAACAGGTGCCTATTGAACTCTTCTCAGAATATTATTATGCATAAATTATAGTGTTTAAGTGAAATAAGTTTCATTGAAATACACCTACCAAAATATTAAATAAAATAAGTTTTTATAGGTGATTCTGTATTAATGCTTTTAAATTACGAAGTGTAGGTGTAAGTTTCATAACTTGTAATCCTAAAGTAATAATAAGTGAAAATAATATTTAGTATATTTGCATAATTGTAATATAGTATAAAAATATTCTTAAATGGGGTCGGAGTGATAGCACAACAGTAGGCTGCTTGCCTTGCACGAAGCTGACCCAAGATGGACCTCAGTTCGATTCCCAGCGTCCCATACGGTCCCTCAAGCCAGGAGCAATTTCTGAGTGCATAGCCAACAGTAACTCCTGAGCATCTCTTGGTGTTGCCCAAAAACAAACAAACAATATATTCTTGATTCTTACTGTGTGAGAATACAGATTTTACCAGTACAACTATGATTTGTTGCTTATAATAATAATTAGGGAAGAAAATTTAATATTTCAGAATTATTAAAAGTAAAAATGTAATATTTTAATACAAGTACATCACCATAAACAATGGCCCATGGATAATTTCCACTTGTTTTTCTTGATCATGTGAAGCTCTATAAAAAAAATATGTCACCAAGAATGATAAGATATATAAAATTAAAGGCAAGGTAATTTTCTGATGTCTTATTAAAGTTGGCACTTCTATATTTTTTAAATCTCTAAAAGCCCTTGATTTATAATTTAAGGATTTTCACTATTAAAATATTATATATGTATATTTTTTTGGGGTCTTGGTGCTACACAGAGTGGTGCTCAGGGCTTGGGGCACATACGTGGTGCTCAGGATGGAAAATAGGACAAGGAAAAAGTCTTACCTATATTGATACTTTTATAAACTTTATAGAATTTGGAAAATAAATCTTATAAATTTTGTAAAATTTGGGAAATCTACTTATTGTTTCATCATGCTTGGGAATTTGGATTCTCAGTAGAGAGGAATTAGTAGCCTGTTAAATTCAATGTTTTTGTTTCTGATCATTTATAATTCTAAACTTAACTTGGTACTGAATTTCATTTTTAGTAGTTTTGCAATCTTTAAATCACAGATTGTCTGTATAAAGTAATATGTAAATATGTTAGACTGTCCTGTAAGGTTTATATATATTGAATAATGATATCACTGCATTGATAGATTTATCAGCTTACTGAAATTAAATTCACATTCATTATTTGGTCACCATTATTTAAAATGTTTACTTTTACTAGGCAAGGAAGCCCACTGTCTCCACTCTTATTTAACATAGTATTAGAAGTCCTAGGAGCAGCAATCAGAGAAGAGAAGGAACTAAAAGAAATCCAAATTGAAAAAGAGAAAGCCAAACTATTTATATTTGCATATGACATGATGATATACAACAGTGACCCTAAAGAGTCCACAAAAAAAGCTCTCTGAAATTATACACCAATACAGAAAAGTGGTTGGCTGCAAAGTCAATACAAAAATGAGAGTTGTATTCCTTTATGCAAATAGCAATTCAGAGGAGGAGAGCAAAGAGTCTGACTCATTTAAAATAGTGTTTAAAACTATCAAGAACCCAGGAATCAACCCAACAAGAGAGGTGAGAGACCTATACCATGAAAATTTCAAAACACAAGAAAAAAATTGAAGACCTAAGGAAATGGAAAATTGTTTCAGATCATAGATAGAAAAAAATCAATATTATCAAAAAGACCACCTAACCTAAACTACTATGTAGATTCAATAAAATCCACATTCAGAAGAGATCGGATGCATTCAGGGTGGTATGGCCGTAGACAAAAATCCACATTCAAATTCAGACATTATTCTTCAACGACTTAGAACAATCAACTATAGAGTTTGTGTGGAATCCTAAAAGACCTAGAATAGCCATATTCATATTGAAAAAAAAAAATTGGTGCTGGGATTGGCCCTCATTCATTGTATGTCTGAAACCCAACTATGAAGAACTTTGTAAATCACAATGGTTTCAATAAAATAAAATAGAATAGAATGATTACTTCTTATATCTTAAATTTTTAAAGTTTATACTTGAATAAATGACTATTATAAGAACAAGGGTAAAGGGCAACAGACTAGTAGCAACACTATATACTCATTTGAAAAGTCACCCTTGTAAGATCAGAGAAAAGAGGAGACAAGAGAAGAAATGGAAAAGAGTGAAGAGAAGGAGAGAAGAAGAAAGAGCTACCACAATGTGGATATCATGGCAAAATTGCATTCTTTGGTAGTATGTATGAGTAATGCAGGTGGCAATAGGCAATGATAAAAGGAATTTTATTCTTTTTGTTTGTTTGTTTTGTTTTCGGCCACACCCATTTGATGCTCAGGGGTTACTCCTGGCCAAGCACTCAGAAATTGTCCCTGACTTGGGGGGGACCATATGGGACGCTGATGGATCAAATCGTGGTCCTTCGTTAGCTAGTGCTTGCAAGGCAGACACCTTACCTCTAGTGCCACCTCACCAGCCCCGATAAAAGGAATTTTATATACAATATAATTATGGTAACCAACAGACTCAACTTGCTTGAGACTGTGGAGTTGCTCAGTACATGAGTCATTGAGTGCTAAGCATGATGTAGTTGGTCACCTGAAATGGAATGGAAGTGTAGCAGGCCAAATTCAATAATGAGAAATTAAATCAGAAAGCAATGAGCTGCTTGTTTTGAAGAGTGAGTTTAGAACTCAAACCACTGGCTATAAAAATATTTCTTAATACTTACAGGAGAATTATGCTAAATATTTTAAGAATAGAAGGTAGAATCATTTTTCCATGAAAGAGAAGGCAACAATAATAGAGACACTCTGTTAACTTACAGGATCAAGAGGAATTTTCATCTAAATGTAAAAAACAGTATTTTTTAGAAGTTTCAGGATAATATCAAGTCAAGATAGTTACAGTCAGTACCTGAGACGTTAATCCCAAATCCTTACTCTTTTCATGAGTCACTTCCAAATAGACAGATATGTTTGATCGAGCCAAACAGTGCTGTGTTTTATTTCCAGTGCTTCACCAAATTGATAGCTGTTTCCCACTGTCCAATATTGATTTCAGTTCATTTATTTACCTCTGAAATTATTACATCATTAAATCAATCTTTGTCATAGTTATTTGCATCTAAATATAAGACTGCTATGCATAAAATTAATGTCTTCAAAGAAGAATTCTGTTCTTTCTGAACCAAGAAAACAATAGTAGCTAAAGGCAGCTCAAGTCAGTATTTAAAACTCCTCAAATCCCTTGAAGTGGGTTGAACTTCTATCCTATTTCTTTTTTATAAGTGTTAGGTTAATTTTTAAAAAAGATTTACCCAGCTTGTGGTGATATCATCAAGTGTACAATGTGGAAAACCTAACATGAAAAGCCATGGAATGATCTTGAATTATCATTAGTATGAGAGGCAGGCCTGTGACCTGTTTAAACTTCTCTCATTGGCAACCAGTTCTGATATGTATTCTTTTTCAATATTAAAAAGCTGATAGAGCAGAGGAAATCCAGATTCTTTTCTCTAAGTCCTTGGCCTTGTGACAAGCTATATTAGACATGGCCTTGTGGTGAGGGGATTAAAATATTACTAGCTTTGTTTTGAAACTGTGACAGAGTATGTTTTTGGAATCTTTCTGAGGTGGTTTGGGCCCTCAATTTGCCTGGTAACCACAGCTTCTGGACAAATCCCACTCACATTTTGGGAATTTCCAGTGACTATTAACAAGGGTCTTGGTTTATGTAATTGTCTCTTCCTGTCTGCAGGTGAGTAGAGCCTTTCTTTAATCTGTAGCAGGAAGAATCCTTTAATACTTCACTTCTAGATAAAAATTTTGGAGGATATTTCTAAGACCAGTGTGCCTCTAACTTTAATGCAGACACTAATATTTATTTGGTGAGAAATTATTCTGGAGTGTTGATTGATGCTCTTGGTACAAAGTCCATTTTGCCTAGAAAATCTTAGAGAAAATTAGCTGTTCTTGTAGCAGGAAAAAACCATTTTGCTTTCAAAACATTCAAAACATTTTCATCAGCTATGTCCTTGGGACTTAGTGTAGCAGTCAATGTTAAAGAGAGAAAACAGCTTCATTTAAATAATCACATTTGAGCTTACATATTATTAAAAGTCCAGAAGTGATTATTTTCTTTATGATATTTTATCTTAAACATGTGGCTGTGTCTCTAGGCTGTGTTTCTAGGCTTAACTGGAAACGATTTCATACTTGATTTCTTTTAGCTGTGTTGCTGTTCTTCCTTACTGCTATATAGAGTGAATGTTGATATATACCAGTGTTTCTGACTTGACATAGCAATGAAGATTGGGTACAAAGCATATGTTGTCAGATTACATTATAAGGATAGCTTTGATTCAATCAAATTCATTCAAAAGTAATAAATTTTTGAATAGATGATAACATTTACTTAAATTTTATATGCAGCCTATAAATTTCTAAAATGCATATTAAATGTATATATTTTATAAAATAAGATTATTGCTAAAAATTAAACAGTATAAAGACTATCTATGGAATACTTTTGAACAAAAGGGGGTTGGAAAGATAGTAGAGTGAACAAGATGCTTACCTTGCATGTGGCAGACCCATTTTGATCCTTTTACTTCCATATGATCCACTGAGCAATACAAAAGTGATCCCTGAGTGCAGAGCTGAGTGTAATACCTCTCTGCAATATATGCACCCTCCTTTCCACAAAAAATATTAAAACTAAAATTTTTGAATGAAAAGCAAAGAATTTCGGATACAAAGGATTGGAATTATATAGATATCCTGTTAAATTATGTGAAAAAATAAATACTTTTGGGGGCCCGGGAGATAGCATGGAGGTAAGGCGTTTGCCTTTCATGCAAAAGGTCATCGGTTCAAATCCCGGTGCCCCATATGGTCCCCCGTGCCTACCAGGAGTAATTTCTGAGCATGGAGCCAGGAGTAACCCCTGAGCGCTGCCGGGTGTGACCCCCCCAAAAAATACTTTTGACAAGCTACACATAGACTATGCTTTGCCCACTTTCAAACACCTTATCATTTTAGAAATCATGTCTTTTTATTATCAACTAAGCTCAGCTATTCCAGAAATTTAAACCTTTCAAAAATTACTAAAATTAAACAAATGATTTCATATGAACATGTACCTGCCCTAACTCAATGTGATGTTTGGCAGCAGATTATAGCATTCAAAGTTTTTCCTCCACATATAAGTGACTAAAATTATGATTCCTAGAAAAGGGTATTGTTGTTTTTGAGTGAAACACAAGTTAAATGGAAACTCCCCAGAATTGTCTGTGTTTACATATAAAATAAATATATTTTATTTTAATATGTAATGTGTGCTCTTGTGTTAACCAAAAGGAAAATGGGGGCAACAGATGGTGTAATTGTACATAGTAATGTGATAAACCTACATGAAGGGCTATTGAATGTGTATTAATTTTATATCTTCCCCACACAAAAGTAGCCAATTTCGATTTTTAAGCTATTTTGTCATCGACTTGCCATCACTTCTTCCTCTTCCATGACTCCAACTGCCAGTTGAACAACAGGAGAATTGAATCATAAAAGAAAAGTAAAAAAAAACTTTTATTTGTTTGAAGGAAATTTTTTCCATGTGTTCCTGCTTCTTCCTTTGCTAATTTAGGTCATGTGCTTTTGCTTTAGTCATCTGTCCCAAGCGAAGAATGGCCAGGCCCCTCCTCCTCTCACCACAGAGAGGTCTGGAGGTCTACAAGCAGTAACTGAAGACTGAAGGACTCACCACATCCTATGAAAAATGTAATAGCTGATTTAGGCAGAGTGGTTGCACTAGAATTTGAGGCTAAGAACACAAAGTAAGCCAAGAACAAAAAGGTCTGTAGGGAAGTGATTTGAGAGAAGGATTTGTAAGTAGAGAGATGGGAAGAATGAGACAGAATCAATACCAAGAGTGTTAGGTTGGAGGAAATAAGAAAGATTTATATGTGAGTAAAAGAGAAACTGGGCTCTGCATACCTGACAGAATCAGAGGAAACATTTTAAGTTGAAAGTGTAGTTATCATGACTATTCGTAAAGACCAATTTTCCTGTGTGTTAGGTCAACAAAAGGACGATGCTCCATAGTTCACTTAGGTTTTTAGATAGCTTATGTATGGCACATGCCTTTGAAGTTCCTTAATAGTTTCTACGCAGCGCTCAGAGGTTACTCCTGGCTCTACGCTCAGAAATCGTTCCTGGCAGGCTGGGAGACATATGGGATGCTGGGATTTGAACCACCGTCCTTCTGCATCCAAGCAAACACCTTACCTCAAGGCATCTCTCCGGCCCCTCTACTTTGTCTTTAAAATGACTAAAAAATGTTTTCTGAATCAATAATTTATTCCTCTAAATCTTGTGCAACATTTTCTGTGATACTCATTTGGCAATGATTCAGAAAACATGGCCATGTACGCCATTTGCATATCATTTATACATCATTTTCCTGCATCATCTCCTTAATCTTTTAATTCTTCTATGAATTTTTTTCTATTATCATTATTTTGGTTTTCTCCATGTTGAAGAGTATTGGCTTAAAATATAGTTATGTGTTCTTATTGTAGTATGCTGAAGATATAAAAAACTTAAACATATGAAAACATAATTCACTTCCAATGATAGGAAATTCTTGTTGACCATGTTGCAGAATTGATATACTACAGTTAATATTTCTAGCTGACATCT
Organism: Crocidura indochinensis; assembly: GCA_004027635.1. Lineage (NCBI taxonomy): Eukaryota > Metazoa > Chordata > Mammalia > Eulipotyphla > Soricidae > Crocidura > Crocidura indochinensis. The sequence continues at coordinate 23,263 of PVKC010007451.1, forward strand.
GAGCATCTTAGCTGTTCCATTGCAGACTCAGTCTATACATGAAAATACTGTATTGTTGTACTGCAAGTTCTAGTTCTATATTTCAGTGTCATATTACTTGAGATGCCATATATCAAAGAACAAAATTCATTCCCCAGGTTCACACTTCTCTATATGCAGAATTAAATGGATGGGGTTTAATAATAGTTTGTTATATAATGATGGTAAATGAAATACATAATTCCCTAAAGTTATAGTTGCCTTAGTCTTCAAGATTTTTTTCCTACCAATTGAAATATTAATGTCAGATTGGGGTTAAAGTAGAGAACAAATCAGGGCCAAGAAAATTAGAATACTTTCTTTGTGCATTAGGGCATTTGCACAGTTAGACTTATGTAATTGTGTCTCTTTTATGGTTCTACCTCCTGCCTGACAGTTATTGAAGTAGTTTTAGAAACCACTGGAGGTTTCCATGTTCTACTTACATATTTGTGCTTTCATGTCTTTCATTCTGATCCTAGAAGTACTAGTTACTTTCTGCTATTACTAATTTCCAAGTTTCCCAACTAAACCTCATTTTGACTTTCACCCCTTCCTTTGAACTATGTATTAATTTTAAAGTATTTTGTTACATGAACTATTCTCTTGACAAGAACTAGGTTAACATAGTTTTTTTTTCTAACCTCATCCAGAGACAGCGAAGATGACATAATTAATGGAATAAATATGGATTGGCTATAGAAAAACATCTTGATTTATAAAAGTAAGGTTAGACACAATAACCCATGTTAATCATCTGGAAGTTTAATATATCAGAAAACAATAACAAGACTTATACTTGTGTATGATTGTACAGAAACATTCATGTAGCTGATCAATTCCATTGTATGGAAGAGGAATAGACTGTGAAATGTTCTTAGTTTCTTTTTCATTTTTAAAATATTTTTTATTTAAACACTTTGGTTACAAAAATGATGGTGGTTGGGTTTCAGTCATATAAGATGACACCCCCCATCACCAGTACAACATTCCCACCACCGATGTCCCAAATACCCCTCCTCCCCTTCCCGCCTATACTCTAGACAGGCTTTCTATTTCCCTCAATTCTCATTTTTAGGATAGTTAGCAATGTAGTTATTTTTCTAACTAAACTCATCACTCTTTCTGGTGAGGTTCATGAGGTGGGCTGTCACATCCAGCCCTCCTCTCTATTGTCTCTAAAAACTGTTGAGAAATGTATTTCATTTCTCTTAAAACCCATAGATGAGTGAGACCATTCTGCGTCTTTTTCACTCTCTCTGACTTATTTCACTCAGCATGACTTATTTTACTCAGCATGTACATGTACACCCATGTATAGGAAAATTTCATGACTTTATCTCTTCTTATGGCTGCATAATGTTCCATTGTGCATATGTACCATAGTTTCTTTAGTCATTCATCTGTTGAAGTGCATCTTGGTTGTTTCTAGAGTCTTGCTATGGTAAATAGTGCTGCAATAAATATAGGTGTAAAGAAAGGATTTTTGTATTGTATTTTTGTGTTCCTAGTGTATATTCCTAGGAGTGGTATAGTTGGATCATATGGGAGCTCAATTTCCAGTTTTTGGAGGAATCTCCATATCGCTTTCCATAAAGGTTGGACTAGATGGCATTCCCACCAGCAGAGTGAAAAAGTTCCTTTCTCTCCACATCCCCGCCAACACTGTTTGTTCTCATTCTTTGTGATGTGTGCCAGTCTCTGTGGTGTGAGGTGGTACCTCAGAGTTGTTTTGATTTGCATCTTCCTGATGATTAGTGATGTGGAGCATTTTTTCATGTGTCTTTTGGTCATTTGTATTTCTTTCTTGTCAAAGTGTCTGTCCATTTCTTCTCCCCATTAGTGAATGCAAGGCTCCCAAATAATTTCTTTTTTATAATAATTTGTAATAAGTACACTTACCTATAAACATTTATAAACATCATATAAAATTAATTATACAAAATCATACAGTTATATAAAATTATAGCAAAATCATATAACTTAATTATATAATTAATAATTATATAATTATTTTAAAAATAATTTGTATAATATTTTAAGAATAATTATAATTACTGTAAACAAGCAAATTCTTTTGCCTGCAAAGGGAGCCTGCTTGGAATTGATGGGAATTCAGAGACAATGATGGAGAGAATTTTACATTGGTGTTGGAATTGATGTTGGAGCAGGGGTCAGCAGAAACAAATCTAATTGTCAAAACTATAAAATCTGGTTTTTAAATATAGTAAGTTATAATTTAAAAATAAACATATCTTTGACTTTTAGGTTAGAATATATGCTAACATTATGTAGGGACACAAAAATACAGTAATTAATATATGTCTAGAATCTATCTTTTAAAATTAAAGAGGTTCGTATACCCATGGATTTTTATGGCTTGGTTTAAATTTCTTGGATATGTTTACTTTTTGGTCAATCCCAGAGTGTCTATTTAAGTGGTTTTTTTTCTGGTTGAGCAAAAACAGAGACATTTTGACCATTTGATTATAAATACTAATATTTGTTGGAAATAATTCTTATAACCCAGAGTAAAATTAACATAATAGATATTTTCTATAACATTTAAATTTAAATCCTTTTAAATTTTACCTACAAATGTTTATTAAAATCATCTTTCTCTTTCCTACTATACTAAAATAACACCCTGAATAATGTTTTTCACATTTTAGGTGATAGATGATTATGTACATATGTCTATTGTATGATCTTCCATTACAAATTCTCCTATTTTTCTCTCGTAAATCTATTATTTTCCTAGAAACACTTCGAAATGTATAAAACCTGTTATGTTAGCCTTACTCCACTCTGCACAAAATAAGATCTACATATTCTGTTTTCACAGGCTATGCTGATTAGCCAACATCACATTTTAATGTTGTTTTCTTGCCAATAAAGTCTCTCTCTCTCTCTCTCTTTTTTTTTTTTTGTTTTTGGGTCACACCCGGCAGTGCTCAGGGGTTACTCCTGGCTCCATGCTCAGAAATTGCTTCTGGCAGGCACGAGGGGACCATATGGGGCACCAGGATTCGAACCGATGACCTTCTGCATGAAAGGCAAACGCCTTACCTCCATGCTATCTCCCAGGCCCCGTCTCTCTCTTTTTTAATCAGTTGTTCCTGTTCTTTTTTAAATGACACACAACAGTCTCTTCACAAACACCCCATTTTTTGTGTTCAATGATTTTTGGTGAAATGACTGAATTGATTATATTTTCTTCCTCCTGTAGGTGTGAGAACTTGCTGTTCTGACATGAGAATCACTGTTCTCATGGCTTGTGGTTCATAAGCTGGTACAGATATGAGTCCTTCAAACTGAAGTCGTATTAACCAGTGACAGTTGTGCAAACTTAAATTTATTTAGGAAGCAAAAATAAAAAACTCAAAAAGTAGCTATGTAAGATTATGAAAATATTCCAAGCTTATTTTTTCTATCTTTTTGTTTGTTTGTTTGTTTTTTGTTTTGGGTCACATCCGGAGCACTCAGGGGTTACTCCTGGCTCTATGCTCAGAAGTCACTCCTGGGACCATATAGGATGCTGGGATTTGAACCACCATCAAGGCAAATGCCCTATCTCCATGCTATCTCTCCAGCCCTATTTTTTATTTCTTGATTGTGATAGTTTTATAATGTGTATATATCAACATATTGGTCAATTATATATCAATAAATCATAAAATGATGTTTACAACTTGGAAAATATGTAATAAAACAGAGAATAGTAAAATAGATACACATGTACATGACCCATATTAAAAAATGTTAATAATTAGTCACTTTCATCTTGGTTAAATAAAACTATTAAGAACTTAAAGACTTTTTCTACTTTTCCCTCTACTGTATCTTCTGTGAGACAAATATTTTAAGGAATTTGGAGGTGCATATTTTCTGTGCATTCTTTTAAATTTTTCTATATATAGGTTAATCATTTATTTGTATGTGATATGTACTATATGTCTCTTACATTTTACATACATGATTTTATCCTGCATATATCATTTAACAAGTTTAATTTTCAGTGAGAAAATTGTTTCTATATATTCAAAGTGATATATATCACATATGTATAGACATAATTATATACAAAAATACATATACTTGTCCTTCATAGTACTGTAATATTTCATTTCAATTCTATTTTAGTGAATGTTTCTGAAAAGCAGAGGTTTAGCAAGTAGATTATATAGCATGCTTTTGAATTCAAAGATGCTTTAAATTCATGATGAAAAATAGATGGTGGTTTTTACATATTCTTATCGAAGCATTTTAATTACTTAATTATCTCGAAGATAAAACTTCAAGAGCATGTGTCTCTATAATGGTTCAACCATATTAAGTTAGTGTTTCATAAGAACATGAAAGGAAATATTCCCACAAATTATGGTTATTTCTAATGTGCTATTTATAAAACATTTTTGTGTACAGAGCATTATTGACCTCCTTAAAAGTACATATAAGTACTTTTTCCTAAAGGACACAAAACTTAAATTAATTTCTATAATTTTTAACCTATTTTAAACATTAGGAGGGCTATGCCTGCTGGTATTCAAGTTTTTCTCCTGGTTCTGCAATCAAGGATAAATCCTGTTGGGTTCAGAGGACCATAGAGTATATTGGGAATAGAACCTGAGTCACTCACATGACAAACAAGTACCCTATGTATTATTATTTTTCTAGTTCATAAGATACTTTATAATTTGAATTCAAAGTATACATTACAATTTATTCATTTATTTATTTGGTTTTTGGGCCACACCTGGTAACACACAGGAGTTATTCCTGGTTCTGGCTCAAAACTGGTCCTTGCAGGTTCTGGAGATAATATGGGATGCTGGGGATCGAACCCGGATCTGTCTTGGGTTGGCTGCTTGCAAAACAAAAGCCCTACATCTATGCTATCTCTACAGCCCCAATATATTACAATTTTATTACTTAAAAACTTGGAAAAAGGGGCCAGAGCTGTGGTACAAGAGGAAGGGCATTTGCTTTCCATGCGTTAACCTAGGATGACAGTAGTTTGATCAACCAGTGTCCCATATGGTCCCCGAAGCCAGGAGCGATTTCTGAGCACATAGCCAGGAGCATCCTGAGCAAAACAGGGTGTGGTCCCAAAAAGAAAAAAGAAAAAAAATACCCCGAACTTGGAAACATTGTCAGCAGATATAATTTTATTACTAAAATATAGAAGATAATAAATAATATAGAATACCTACTTATAAACATCATGTAATAAGTTGACATATAAAGCATTATTCATATATACACATGGCCTTTTCACACCCCAGGAAACTTTTGGTGCCAGGAAACTTTCTTCTCAGTATTGGATGATAGAATCAGGCCTCTATCTAGAGATCTTGCTATTTTCCCAAGTCATAGGATGAAGCCTAGGATAGCATCTTTCTTTACAGTCCTAGCAGTTCTGTTCCATCACTGTTATTGTAATCTGTCTTCTGTAATTGGTGGTCTTGGTTTTTGCACGGAACCTGTAGTTATTCCCATGACAGTATACTTCAAGGGCAGAGAAATCCTGTATCTTTTAGGTCAAGGGACATCCCTTTCTAATTTCCCAATATTTATTGTGCCTATGTAGAAAAACAAAGCAAAACAAAACAACAACAAAAAACCTTGCCACATAATAGCCCTCCTTCCATTTTTCTTTTTTCTTTTTTTTTTTTTTGTTCCTTTTGGTCTTATGGTTATTGTTGGTTTGTTGTATTTATTGCTACGATGCTTTTATGTAGTTGCTGGTTTTGGTCTTTTTGATTTTTGTTTCTTTTTGTGTTTTGTCTATTTGGTTGTTGTTGTTGTTGTTGTTTTGGTCTTTTTTTGGGTATGATTTTTTTCACTTTTTCCCTTTCTGCTTTTAAAATTGATATTTATAACCATTAGATGAACTCCTCCTTGTTTTTTTATTTGCTGGCTTTGTTTTATACATTTTGTTTTTTTTCCCTTTTTTCATTTTCTTCTTTTATTTTTTTCAAACAGAACCACATAAATTGAATCATCTTGTTTTACCTCATAAATTGAGGGGGAAATTGAATAGTATTAGAATCAGTCATATTAACATTGAGTAGAAATAAAAAGTAATCAGATTTAAACACCAAACCCAAAGTCAACAACAATAAAATTGATACCCAGTGTTCAACAAGCTATACACAGAAGGGACCAGTTATACTAGCAGTCCAGGGGGCACGAAAGGGGGGTTCTAGGAACAGGGTTGGAGGGAGGACAACATTGGTGGTAGGAGTACCCCTGATTCAATGTCACTATGTACTTTAAATATTACTGTGAAAGATTTGTAATTCACGTTAATCACGATAAAATTATTAAAAAATAGGCCCGGGAGATAGCATGGAGGTAAGGCGTTTGCCTTTCATGCAAAGGGTCAT
>PVKC010007452.1:0-29483 GCA_004027635.1 Crocidura indochinensis
AAAAAAAAAATTTAGTCTTTAAGGTTGTCTTTCTAATTGTCCCAGCATTTTTTCAAGTTTGAGGCTGAGGTGGTAACAGTAATCAAAGTTTTATTAATTGGAATGCTTTGAAATTCCAAGTGTAGATTTTTAGATTGTCATTTTATAAGTGGTATTTTTAGGTGATATTTGATTAAGAACATTTAGAAATAGAGATTAATATTCTTTAATTTTTAAAGCTTCTTTTTTGTATTCCTTATCTTTTATCTGTCTTTTTAGTTTTCATTTTATTTTATTTTTCTAACATTGGTAATTTAGTAATTTAAAAAATTTTTTTTTGTTTATTTCATGATTTTTTTTTTTGACCACACTCAGCAGTGCTTTTGGTTCTGTGTTCAGACATTACTCTTTGTAGACTCTCAGGATGATATGGGATGAATCCGGGTTGCTCGTGTGCAAGGCAAACCTCTTACCCATTGTGTTATTGCTCAGGCCTCTTAACTTAGTTTTTTTTTGTCATTTAACTTTATGATTTTTTTTAACATGTCATTGCATATATTTAGAACCTATCATACTAAGAGCTTTAAGCAATTATTTATATATAAGCACATTTACTATAACTGTTTTGAGTTTCTGAATCCGAATTATTTGTCTTAGTGTGTAGTAAACAATACCTTAAAAAGTGTCCCATTCACTACTTTTTATCAAAAATGTTATGATTAATATGGAATAAAATTAGGTTTCTAGATAGATAAACCTTAATTATACCTATTTTCTTGAAACTGATGTGATTTGAAGACTTAAAATAGCTGGGCTTTTTTAAGAATACTGTTTGTTATTAATAAATACCATAAACTTTCTATTGTGTTGAAATCTTAAAGAGCTGACAAAATTATTTGGCAAAGAGTATGTTTCATAGTTAGCTGTAACTTTTTTTTTGGACCATACTTGGCAATGCTCAGGATTTAGTCCTGGCTCTTCACTCATGGGACTCCTGATGGTGGTCTGAACTCCTGATGGTGGTCAGGAGACCATATGGAATCCCTGGGGATCGAACCTGTGTGTAAGGTAAACACTATACCTGCTGTGCTATTTATTGCTCAGCCTCCCACAATAAAAATTTTTGTTTTGTTTTGGGGTTATACCTGGCAGTGCTCAGGGCTTACTCCTGGCTCTCACTCAGAATTCACTCCTGGCAGGCTTGGGGGACCATATGGGATGCTGGGAATTTAACCTGGGTTTATACTGTGCTGGCCATGTGTAAGGCAAATGCCTTACTGCTATGCTATAGCTCTGCGCTAACCCCCCCCCCCCCCAATAAAATTTTTTTTTTTTTTTTGGTTTTTGGGCCACACCCAGTGACGCTCAGGTGTTACTCCTGGCTATGCGCTCAGAAGTTGCCCCTGGCCTGGGGGACCATGTGGGGCACGGGGGATCGAACCGCGGTCCGTCCAAGGCTAGCGTGGTAAGGCAGGCACCTTACCTTCAGTGCCACCGCCAGGCCCCCAATAAAATTTTTTTTAAGAAAGATTAGGTAGGACTAGAGCTGGAGCTAGGGTTGGGACTTGATAGAGCACATAGAGCACATGGGGCTAGGACATGATAGAGCACATGCACTGTATTTGTGAAGACCAGTGTTCAGTCTCCAGCACTGGGAAAAAAGAAAAGGATTAGGTGGTTTTGGTATGAATATATGTTTATATATTCTCTTAGTTTATTATTAGTCTTTGGGCCACACCCAGCTATACTTGGAGCTTAATCCTGTCTACACTCTAGCATCACTCATGCTGGGCTTCAGGAACCATATGGGGTATCTAGGATTGAACCTGGGTTGGCCAAGTATAAATCAAATAACCACTGTGCTATCCTTCCAGTCAAATTCTCTTAATTTTGTTAATGCGGAAACAAGAATACCTTTAATATATATTACTGCAGTTTCTAGATAGATGAATTTCTAGATCGATTTCTGAACTGATGAAGTAATGGAAGTATTTCTTGAAATAGTTTTTTGCTATTGGTACAGAGGTGAAAGATTATGTCTTATATACTAGCCATTAGCTTGAAAGTAAAGCTTGTGTTTAAGGTTTTATTTTAAAACCATATTCCTATGGTAGATATGATACTGACAATAATATGTAGGCGAGTTATCTAAAGTTTTTGCAGAAATCCTTCATGTTGGTAGACTTTAGATTGCATTTCTATAGTGTGTTGATTAGGTTCTTATCCTAATTTATGAATATAGCTTAATTCAGAGTTTCTAAATCATGTGTGCTCTCTACTGAGAAAATGTTAAAAAACATACAATTTTAACTGGTAACTAAACAAAGCTATAACTGCAACTAATGTATGAAGTTTTTTTTTTTGTTTGTTTGTTTTTGTTTTTGTTTTTTTTTTGGTTTCTGGGCCACACCCGGTGACGCTCAGGGGTTACTCCTGGATATTCGCTCAGAAGTCGCTCCTGGCAGGCACGGGGGACCATATGGGGAACCGGGGGATCGAACCGTGGTCCGTCCTAGGTTAGCGCAGGCACCTTACCTCCAGCGCCACCACCCAGCCCCTGAAGTTTTTTTTTAACTATTTAACTAGTTAAAATCTGTAGGAGAAATAGATTTTATATGATTTTATATGACAAGGAGGAGATAGATTAAGACTGTTAAGGAGATTGGGAAGGAATTTTGACATGATTCTTATTTCGATTTTAAATTTTAATTGATACATAGGTATGACTAACCTGGATCAGAATTTTCTTTCTTTTTTTTTGCTTGTTTTTGGTTTTTTGTGCAACACCCATTGATGCTCAGGGGTTACTCCTGCCTAAGCGCCCAGAAATTGCCCCTGGCTTGGGGGGACCATATGGGACACCTGGGGATTGTACTGCGGTCGTTCTTTGACTAGCGCTTGCAAGGCAGACACCTTACCTCTAGCGCCACCTCTCTGGTACCGGATCAGAAATTTCTTAGACTTAATAAAGGAACTAAGTAAACAATTTTCTTTTCATTAAAAATACTGTCAAAAACATTCATATGAAAATCTTGTTTTTTATTTAATTTTTCCTATATTTTTTGTTCCTATTGATACTATTATTGTAATTACTGGGGATTACATGCATACCAATATTGGGGTCAACATTGGTTTGGGGTGCTTGCTGGGTTTTGATTCCTTCAGTTGTGATACAAGCACACATACTTGCTAGGGTATGTACTTTCTGTGAGTCATGAAAGTTACTGTTTTTGTGCTAACTGGGGTTTGTTGTGGTTCTTAGAAACATGTTCACAGGGATTGTATATCTGTGGCCTGCTTCTTATACTTATATATTATATATTTTATATCTTATATTTTATTCTTTTATATATTTCTTTATATATATTACATATATATAAATTTCTTTAGTTGTGGTGCTTTCTGAATGGTGTTTATGCACATTGGCTGCTCTGTAGAGCCAGGGATCGCAATTGATAGAGCTGTAGGATTGTACATATGGTGATACCAGGGACTTGAATTTATGACTGTTCCTTGTAGAACAGGTGAGCCACTATGCTTCTTAGTGTCCCCCTTCCTCTGTTTTTTATTTTCAAAGAGGAAATATGAAAGAGGACAGCCATATGCTTTTCAAAAGATATGGCCGAAATAACATTTAATTGAATATTTTACTAGATAGCAAGCAAAGTATGCATTGAGTCTTTGTGAGAAAGGAAAAAAGCTATAATTTGGCAGGTCAGTTCTTCTTAAATTCTTTCTAGAATATGGTATGGCAGAGAAGCAGTTTAGCTTGACCAACCGCTTTCTTAATTTTTGGGGGGAAATGGTGAATTTTTATTCTAAACTCTTCAAATTAGTCTCTCATCACAATTGTGCCATTTAACTTTTTTCTTTATTCTGATATCATGATAATAAAGTCATTCGTAGTCAAATTTTAGGTATATGATGTTCCGGCACCAATCCTGCCAGTGGTGTCAACTTCTCTCTACCAATGTCTCCAAGTTTCCTTCCACCGCCAAGCCTACTTCCTCATCAGGCTCATTTTCAAGTTTGCTTACTGCAGTTTGAATCTTCTGCTTTCAATATTGCACAAACTGCTCTATGTCAGGGATGTTTATAATTGTATTTGGGAAAGTGACGGTAAATGGAATTTTTTAGTAGACAATATATTGTACCTCAATTTATTTTCATTTATCTCTACAACCTTGAGAGTTAGGTTTCAGGGACATGTGAGCCAATTCTGTCGAGAATAAGTATGAAAGGAAACATAGATTAAATAACAACAGTAGAGGTCTGAAATGAATTTTTTATGAGTGACAAGATACAAAGGGAAGTAAAGGCTGAGTTAATCATATACTTACACATGCACATTTGTTCCCGTTAAAGAACAGAGAATGGAGGAAATATTATGTAAAGTTATTATGTAAAGAGCTTGGTATTGGTTATGTTTGGGGACATAAAAGTGTAATTATACCATATGCACATTATCTTGCTTGATTTCAGATGAATATGGTTAGCAGCTAGAAAAAAGATATCAGGCAACCACCATCTTAATTAGTATTATATTCAATGTCAGCAGTAGAAATAAACTTTTGTTAATTTTGGGTTAATTTAGATCAATATGTTCAATAGAAAGGCCCTTAAAAATAACCAGGCTTAGATAGTGAGAAGGAGTCATGGAAGTGGGGTTTCAGGTGCAAGAGTCAGGCAGAGGAACACATTGAACTGGAAACCAACACTGGCTCGTGTTGACAGCTCTGCTTTTTTTCTCTGAAAATTTTCAGCATTCTTAAGCCTCTGTTACTTGATCAGATTTTGGGTAGGTAGTGGTTATCTGACTAATAAATAGCCTAGCCAACTAACAGTGCCCCACGTTGGTAGAAATTGGGGATAGAGAAAATTTAGTCCTTGGTTTTACAATGTGAAAATGAAATTGTCTGAAAAATCCATGGTGCATGTCAGTTCACCCAAAATAGATCAAGTTAGTCAACTCCTTAACATGCCTCATGATTCAGTAAATAAAAGTGCTATTGGTACCTCATGCCAGCTACTCAAAAAGAATCTTTGTCTTGTTCCTCAGCCTCACAGTCAGTTGCTTAATAGCCTAGTTATCACCATTGAGGTCTTATTATTGGTGGGAGCCTTTCCACTATAAGTTCCCTCCATGGATGTGCAGACTTTAATATGAGTTTGTTTGTTTGTTTGTTTTTTTGAGGTTTGACAGGCTATTCTGACAGGCCTTGTGCCCTTGTTTTCCTGTGAAGCTGCTTCTTTCCTACTTTCCTACTTCTCCTTTTCTTCATTGGATTGGGGGGCACACACCTGGCAATAGTTAGGACTGACTCCTTTTACTGCTCTCAGGAGATCACTTCTTTGAACAAAACTGAGCATATGAGATGCTGGAGATTGAACCTGTGCTGGCATGTAGAAGGCAAGTGCCTATTTGCAGTACTATTTGCAGTACCTTCTAAACTCTCTACCCTTCTGTTCCAATAATATTTCTGGTGCTAGTGCTTCCTGCAGTTTGAGTACCTTGCCATTTTTTGTTTTCCAGCCTTTTCATATCTTTGTAAGCAGTTTTTTATATGAAATCTTTGAGCCAGGGATGTGGCTTTGTGATAGAGCACTTTCATTGTATGCGTGAGACCCTTTATTTGACTCTTAGGACTACAATCACCTTGGCATTGCAGGTAACAGCCCCTTGAGCTCTTATCTTCAAGTAGCCACAAGCACAGTTAGGTGTATATCCCCTCCCTAAAATATTTTTTTAAAATGAATCATAATGGTTTCTTTTTGTCTCATATAAGAAGTTTCTAAATTGCAGACTTTATTTCTGATAATGTTTTAAACCCTTAACTTGTAGTAATTCCTTAGTCTCAGATTATGCTAGTTTTCTGCTTTCTCTCTGCTTTGGTAAAGACTTTTTTTTTCAGTTGCTAGAATATGTACTTTCTGTTTTTATCTCAAGGACATTGCTCCTGGTAGCCTGTGTAGCAAGCATTGTTTAACTATCTTTTGCCAGAGTATATTTTCTAGGTACTGGAAGGTTGGGGTTTGTTTCCGGCACCTTATGGACCATTTCAATCCTAAGCATTGAGCTGAGAGTCTCCTTTTAGCCCTGCTTGTTAAGAACTCAAACCTGGAAAAATAAGGCAAAACAAAAAAATTAAGAAAACTGCATACAAAATTATCCCCTCTCCAAACATATTTAATATGGATAGGATGTAGTAGAGGCCTCTACCATGCATAGAGGTAATAAATGTGTAGTTTGTTGGTGAAGTCACTCAAGTGATCAAAAAAATTGGGAGGAGGGAAGTGCTCAGGGGCTATAGCTCGCTATGCTAGTATATAGTAGTCATATACTAGATATATATCTAGTATGGAAGTTGTTTTGATAGAAAAGTAGGAACACTTGATACTGCTGGGATATGAAGGTCAAATCTTAGCATTGGATCTTATTTCATTGCCACTTCTCAAAAGAAAACCATATATTCTTATTACACTGTTATTTATAAGGGTTTTTTGTTTGGTATCTTTAAATGTTTTTTCTCCTAATGTGTAAAAGCATTTTTTTTCCTATTTCTAAACTATCTGAAATACAAAAAGTATATAAATTAGGAAATATTACTGGTAATTCTGCAACACAAATGACAGTATTTTGTAGACTTTGCTGTCTGATTTTTTTATTTTTTATTTTTAATTTGTCTTGTTTCATTTATTTATTTAATTTTGCTTTTTGATCTTTCTGTACATAGTATGCTTTAATCTCTTCAATTCCCCAAATTATATTACTGCATATACCCGAGTAAAAGGTGACTCCCTTAATTTTACACTAAAAACTGGGAAAACTTTAGTGACTTGAGTATAAGCCAAGGTAGAAAGTGCAGCAGCCACTGGTAGATTTCAAAAATAAAAATACATACCTAAAATAATTACAATAATTGACAAATCAGCAGGTTAAATATTTTTAATATTTATTGCTAAAGAAAAATTGGGGCCGGAGAGGTGGCGCTACAGGTAAGGTGACTGCCTTGCAAGCACTAGCCAAGGAAGGACCACGGTTCGATCCCCCACTGTCCCATATGGTCCCCCCAAGCCAGGGGCAATTTCTGAGCGCTTAGCCAGGAGTAACCCCTGAGCATCAAATATGCGTGGCCCAAAAAATCTAAAAAATAAAAAAAAAATTAAAAAAAAAGAAAAATTGTAAACTAGCAACAATAACTTTAAAATTTTAAAGTGCAGAAAACTGTAGCTTAGCAGGTAATCAAGCCAAATCACAAAAGTTAAAATCCTTCAAAAATGGATTCCTCCTCCTCCTCATCTGTATGTCCAAACAGAGCTTCAACTGTATCTGCTGTGAGGGTATCAGCATAGACATAGTCATCATCACTGAGTTCACAGATTTCATCATCACTGCTGTTGGTTTTATACAAAATGCAGAATGTTGTGGGTTAAATAGTTTAGTGGCCTATAGTTCAGTTCAACTGCCTAATTCTTCAGTTCAACCTTGACTTGTGGACTGAGCTGAAGCACCGCCCCCTCCAGTAGACTGCAGAAGATGCCTGGAGACTGCGTTTGATTAGGTGTGCTTGCACTGAATCAAATAACTTGTATGACCTGAGTATAAGCCGAGTTTGTGTTTTTAGGCACAAATTTTGTGCTGGAAAAACTTGGCTTATAATCGATTATATAGGGTATGTATTCTGATTATATATAGATTATTCTTGATCCCACTGCATGCATTTCAATGTGTGTGTCATTTCAACCTGCCACTGGCACTGGGCACCACCCCACCTTTAAGAGCTTGCAGAACACAAATCAAGGAGGTGAGCTGACTCCTCCCACAAAGGTCAGAGTTAGAGGAGCCCAACAGCTCTGCTCCACTGCTGGACACATCTCCTAGTCAATGAACCCCCCCAACACAATACATAGAAAATACCACACTATAAGCATTACAATGGGGAAACAATACAGCCTCTACCCTGCAAAGAGAATGAAAATGTCAGCTCTGATGACCTGAAAAGTGCCTACCGCCCATTTAGACTTTCAGATAAGGACTTCAGAGAAGTATAGAGGACGCTCAAAAGAACTCAAGGAATGCATGGAATGAACTGAACAAACAACAAATAAGAATGAAGACGATATGAAAAAAAATGAGAAAACTTCAAAATGAAATAACAGGACTGAAAAACTTGGTAGGTGAAATAAAAACTAACTGGAAAGCCTCTCAAACAGAGCAACAGTGACTGAGGACAAAATCAGTGACCTGGAAGATGAGATGTATAACAACTCCATACAAGAGAAGAGATTGGAAATCAGCCTTAAAGCACATAATCAGGCAATGGAAAAAATCCTCAATTTATTTGAACAGATGAAAATAGTAGTCTGTGACAAACTGAACAGAAACAAAACAAGAATTATTGAAGTCCCAGAGACCCAGGAAGAAAATCCCCATGATGAATTAATAGGGACATCATTGCTGAGAAACTCTCAGAACAAAAAAATCCTGTATGCCTAAAGAATACCCCTAAAAGATACTAGAAGGGGCCAGAGTGATAACACAGTAGTAGGTCATTTGTCTTACATGCTGTCAACCCGGGATATACCCAGGTTTCATCACTGGAATCCCATATGGTTTCCAGTAGCAATTTCTGAGTGCAGAGACAGGAGAAACCCTGAGCACTGCCAGATTTGGCTCAAAAACTAAAACAAAACAAAGCACCCCCCAAAACACCAGCCCCCCCAAACCTTAAAAGAGATACAAATAAAAGCACCCCACAATGCATCCTAGTCAATGACAAATACAGATAAGGACAGAATACTGAAAGCAGCAAGATCAAAAAGTGAAATTACATTCAAAGGAACCATCTTTAAGATTTATAGATTTATCGTGGAACTGTCAGAGAAGCCTTAAAGAACAGAAGGTAGTGGTGGGATATAGTCACAAAATAAAATGCTCAGTAAAATAAATGCTTTGCCTAGAATATTGCACCCAGCCAGACTGATGTTCAATTTGAAGGAAATATGCATAGCTTGCATGGATAAACAACAAACAGCTCAGAAACTTTACAGACTCATACCCAGCCTTAAAAGTCAAACCGAAAGATCTAATTTAAGACAAGACAGACCAGAAGACACAACAAACTGCTACACACTGAATATTCAGAACAAACATAGACCTGAAATCAAAAGTTCAAGGTCAGTCATCCAAGCAAACAATTCCCTTAAAAAAGCTGGAGTAATCGTAATATCAGATGACACAAACATTAGAGTTAAAAATTCACACTCCTAAACATGTACACATCCAATGAGGGACTGGCAAAATACTTAAACCAATTATTCACAAATTTGAAAGAAAATATCAAGAGCAGATATTTGAAAAAAAAATATCAAGGGAGACCTCAACTCCTTGCAAGCTAAAACCTGAAAAGAATATACTAGCTCAGCAAGGAGAAATGGAAGAAATTGTCCGAGTAGATATATACTTGACCAATTTCTTCCACTGATGGAGGCTTTCAACCCCATAAAACTGGATACACATTTTTCTCTAATGTACATGGGTCATTCTCCAGGATAGATTACATGCAGGCCTATTAAACATCCCCCCCCCCCAAATCATGAGGTTAGAAATGGTGCAAACTACTTTTTCAGATCATAATGTACTGAAATTAGAAATGAATTATGGACACAGAGAAAAAAACTAACACTTGAAATTTTTCTCACTGTTGAACAACCAGTGGGTCAGAGATGAAATAAAAAGATTCTTCAAACAAATATGAGCAAAAGCAAAAATTACAAGAATTTGTGGGACACTGTGAAAGCATTAATAAAAGGAAAACTTACATCTTTGAAAACACTCATGAGAAATGAAGGAGCTACCGAAATAACCTTAATGGCATAGCTTATAAAATTAGAAAATGATCAACAAAATGAACCAAAAATAGGTAGGCAGAAGGAAATAACAAAGCTTAGAGCAGAAATTATTGAAGTAGAAATCCAAAAAACAATCTGAAAGGGGGGCCGGGCGGCGGCGCTGAAGGTAAGGTCCTGCCTTACCGCGCTAGCCTTGGACGGACCGCAGTTCGATCCCCGTGCCCCATATGGTCCCCCAGGCCAGCCTGGGGCGACTTCTGAGCGTATAGCCAGGAGTAAACCCTGAGCGTCACTGGGTGTGGCCCCCCAAAAAAAAACCAATCTGAAAGGTCAATGAAAGCAAAAGTTGTTCATTTTTTTTAAATAAAAAAAGATTGATAAGCCACTCGCAAAATTCACTAAAACCGTATAAAACCAAATTAGAAATAAAGGGGGAAGTCACTGAGATTACTTCAGATACTACAGAAATTCAGTGGGTAGTCAGAGACTACTTTGAGAAAGTCTATGCTATAAAACAGAAGAATCTGATATAAATGGATAAATTCTTTGACTCCTATAAAGTCTAAAGGTTAAACAAGGATGAATTGGCATATTTGAACAAGCCTATCACTATTGAGGAAATTAAAATTGTAATCAAAAGCCTACCCCAAAACAAAAGCCCAGGCTCAAAAGGATTCACTAATGAATTCTTTCAAATCTTTCAAGAGAACCGACTACCAATCTTTTTTGGTTCTACCAGGAAATTGAAGAAATAGAACCACCCCCAAATAGTTTTTACAAAGCTAACTTTACCCTTATTCCAAAGGATGTCATGGACTGCTTGATCCAGACACAGGGAATTTTTGGGTTCCTTCTTGAGATGGTGTGTACATGAATTCAATGGAAATGAAATCAGAGATTCAGACCAGGAGTTAAGTAATTTCTTATTTCTTTATTATAGATTTCTCTTTCTGTGCCAAAGCAGAAAACTTATATAAAATTTCTTGGCAAGGCATCACAATTACAGACATAGCTCTTTAGTTTTCTCAATGGACCTAGTCATAATGCCCAGGACATGTTGAATGTTTATATTTACCAACCCAGGGCAAGGCACAAACCCCCCCGCCCAGCCTCCAGCAAGGTCAATTCCTAGAGATTGATTATAGTTTTGGCTTTGCTGGGGCCTAAAATGTTAACTCTTGATATGACTGCATTTACTTTTTTTTTTTTTTTTTTTGGTTTTTTTTGGGCCACACCCGGTGACGCTCAGGGGTTACTCCTGGCTATTCGCTCAGAAGTTGCTCCTGGCAGGCACGGGGGACCATATGGGGAACCGGGGGATCGAACCACGGTCCGTCCTAGGTTAGCGCAGGCACCTTACCTCCAGCGCCACCGCCCGGCCCCTGCATTTACCTTTGATATGACTGCAATTATACTAACAGTAAAGCTAGGCTTGAGAATGGCTATTATTCTGTAAGACTAAATAAAGAATACTTGAATCTATCCACATGGCATTTGGACTTAGAAGCATCCTTTGGATGCTCCTACTGTAATGACTCTTTTCTTTTCTTTTTTTTTCTTTTTTTTTTTTTTTTTTTTTGGTTTTTGGGTCACACCTGGCAGTGCTCAGAGGTTACTCCTGGCTCTATGCTCAGAAATCGCCCCTGGAAGGCACAGGGGACCATATGTGATGCCAGGATTCAAACCACCATCCTTCTGCATGCTAGGCAAACGCCTTACCTCCATGCTATTTTTCTGGCCCCTGTAATGACTCTTGAACCTGGACATGCTCCCTGACAATTTCTAGACATGCCCCCTACTCATGCTGTTATAAAAAGAAAAGCTTGAACTATTTAGCAGGGGTGGGGCTCATAATAATGAACAAAGCAGTGCCTGCTGATGACACACAGCCAGAGATAAAACATTAGAGAAATGCTACCTACTTTGTATCTATTTTCTTTGAACTTGGGCCTCCACTGGCCACCTCTGGTCTGTGAATTTCCATCTATCTATCTCTTGCTCTCTCTGAATACCCTGACTGGCAGGCCTCAGGTAAAAGGAAAAATAATATATATACTAGGTATCTTCTCTTTTCTCTCTCCTGGGGGGTGGTCACTACAGCCCCTGTATAACATAGTACTGAAGTTACTTACAATAGCAATTAGGCAAGAAAAATATCAAGAGCATTCAAATTGGAAAGCAAGAAATCAAGCTCTCATTGTTTGAAGATGACATACTATATAACTCTAAAGCCTCTACAAAATGCTTCCAGAAACAATAGATTCATATAGCAAAAATGACAGGCCACAAAATTTACATGCAAAAATCAATGGCCTTCATAATTATACACAAACAGTGATTAAGAAATGGACCTTAAAAAAGACAATTCCATTCACAATAGTGTCACAGAAACTAAAATACCGTGGAATCAACTTAACTCAAGAGGTGAAGGACCTATACAAAGAAAACTACAAAACACTGCTTCAAGAAATAAAAGAAGATGCAAGGAAATGGAGACACATACCCTGCTTATGGATTGAGAGGGCTAACATCATTAAAATGTCAATACTTCCCAAAGCATTGTATAGATTTAAGCACTCTCTCTAAGGATATCCGTGACATTCTTTAAAGAAGTGGATCAAACACTCCTGATATTCATTTGGAACAATAAACACTCACGAATATCTAGAGCAACTGTTAGGGAAAAAAAAACATGGGAAGCATTACCACCCAATTTTATTTATTTATTTATTTATTTTGGTTTTTGGGCCACACCCGGCAGTGCTCAGGGTGTTACTCCTGGCCATCTGCTCAGAAATAGCTCCTGGCAGGCACGGGGGACCATATGGGACACCGTGATTCGAACCAACCACCTTTGGTCCTGGATTAGCTGCTTGCAAGGCAAACACTGCTGTGCTATCTCTCCGGGCGACCACCCAATTTTAAATTGTACTACAAAGCAATAGTCATTAAAGCAGCACAGTATTGGAATGAAGACAGACCTTCAGGTCAGCGGAATAAACTTGAGTTTCAAAGAATGTTCCCTAGAAATACAATCAAATAATCTTTGATAAATGGGCAAGAAATACAAATTGGAGCAAGAAAAGCCTCTAACATATAGTGTTGGAACACTAGGTCATCTACATGCAAAAAAGTGAACCTCCATCTTGCACAAGGTCAAATCCCAATGGATTCAAGACCTTGATATCAGACCCAGAACAATAAAATATGTAGAGAACATGTTGGTAAATTACTTCATGACATTGAGACTAATGGCATCTTCAAGGAGAAACATCACTCTCCAAATGAGTGGAAGCAGAGATAAACAAATAGGACTATATTAAATGGAGAAGCTTCTGCACCTCAAAGGAAATAGTGACTAGGATATAAAGGCCACCGAGGCCACCCACATAATGGGAGAGATTATTTACCCATATCCATCAGATAAGGGGCTAATATAAGATGTACAAGGTACTGACAGAACTTAACAAGAAAAAATATCTAACCCCATCAAAAAATAGGGAGAAGAAATTAACATACTTCCTCAAAGAAGAAATGCCTATGATCAAAAGGCACATGAAAAAATGTTCCACTTTGCTAATAATTTAGGAGATGGAAATCAAAGCAACAATGAGGTACCATGTCCAGCAACAGATACTAGCACACATCACAAAGAACAAGAACAATCAGGATTATTACATATCATAAAGAACAAGAACAGTATTTATGGGGATGTTGAGAAAAAGGAAATCTTATTCACTTCTTTTGGGAATGCTGTGTAGTCCAGTCTTTCTGGTAATAATATGGATATTCCTTAGAAAACTGGAAATTGAGCTGTCATATGGTCCAGTAATACCATTTCTAGAGATACCCTATAAATACAAAAACACAGTACAAAAATATTCTTTGCCAGTTTATGTTCATTGTATCAATATTTTGATTGCCAGAATCTGGAAGCAGCCCAGAGACACAACAGGTGAATTTCTATTAGGAAAAATGAAGTTATGACATTTTCTTATACATGGATTAATATGGAAACTATTATACTGAGTGAAATAAGTGAGAGGGAGTGAGATAGACACAGAAAAGTCTCACTCATCTTTTGCATTCAAGAAAAGTCAAAGACAGTATAGGAATAATACCCAGAGACAATAGAGATGAGGGCCAGAAGGACCAGCCCACGTTATAAAGTTTTATCACAAATTGTGATGAGTACAGTTAGAAAAATAACTATACTAACAACTATCCTGACTGTGGTAGTGAGAGAAATAGAATGCCTGTCTTGAAAGAGGGAGATGGAAGGTATTGGTGGCAGGAAGTTTTCACTGGTTAAGGAAGGTGGGTGTACTTTTTATGAGTGAAACCCAACTACAAACCTATTTGTATTCATGGGGCTTTAACAAAGTTATTGTGAAAATAATAAAGGGAATAATTAATAAATACTCCTCAGTATGCATGCCTTTAAAAATAAAACCTCATGATATAGACAAAACATTTGTGTAATTTAATAAAAATAACAGATTGTTCTTAATATAGTGTGTATATACACCATTTAGTAGTTTTGTTATTTTGTTATCTGTTTTCCTGGAAGGGCGACCACTTCCAGTGGTTCTCAGGAGGCCATTCATTGCCAAGATTGAAAGGGTCCTTTTGCATACAAAGCATATGCTCTAGTTCTTTCAGCTATGTTTCTACCACTAATAAACTTGTAAAAATTATATTTTATTATTAACAGTAATTAGTAGGCTCTTCACTGGATTATTTGAAAATCTTACATAGAATATATATATATATATTATGCAGCATTTATTTAGCTGCTTTCCTTCATGATGGATCTTTGAGTTTTCACTTTTTCATTTACAAAATACTGTGACATTTTTATACATATAGACTCAAAATATTTAATGAGTACTTTCTTAATGTATTTAAATATACTATTCAAGTCACTTGATCTGTGGAAAAGAATAAATTTCTATGACCTTTGCTTTCACAGAGTGGAAGTTAAATTTTTAAATATATAATTGACGGTCAGAGTTGAGGCAAAATTTGCTCAGAACTGGTTATAGGATGTCAAAAGCCAATTATCAAGAGATGCGAATTAGGATTCTGAAATGCTGTTTGTCACACATTTATTTTCAAAATCAGTTTTCTTCTTAAAATGTTTCAAGATTTTACTGCATATGAATTGTTTTAGTTCATGAATTCATTAATTTAGTTCACAATGCAAACATGGAAAGAATGCATTTAGAGGGGCTGGTGAGGTGGCACTAGAGGTAGGGTGTCTGCCTTGTAAGCACTAGCCAAGGAAGGACCACGGTTCGATCCCCCGGCGTCTCATGTGGTCCCCCCAAGCCAGGGGCAATTTCTGAGCGCTTAGCCAGGAGTAATCTCTGAGCATCAAACGGGTGTGCCCCCCCCCAAAAAAAAAAGAAGAAAAGAATGCATTTAAAGCAAAGCAAAAAGATTCATTTTTTTTCTGTAATTTGTATACTTTTGGTTATATATTTCAGTGTAAATTGTATATTGCTGCTTAACTCAGCGAAACAGTAGTAAGTTAATTTTATCTTTTTTTTTCTTTTAATGAGTCCAAAAGAACTATTGGTAGCTGGTAGGTAAAAAATGATGGGTGCATATCCTCAGTGCAAAGCATCTTCACAATTTTTGCTTTTTAAATAAGAACAGATAGTTTAGTTTTGATTATAAACGTTGAAATTGATAGATTTTGTTTTTATTTTTGGGTCACAGCCGGAGGTGCTCAGGTTTTACTCCTTTCTGAGTTTTGAAATCACTCTGGGAATCATGGGGGGACCATATGGAATTAGAGGATTGAACCTGGGCAGCTACATGCAAGTAAAGTTCCCTACCTGCTGTACTTTGCTCTGGTCCAAAATAGAATTTTTTTTTTAAATGAGCCAACCACCGAGAGTTGGTCATGGGTTGCTGGCTGTTTTGGGGTACCATATCGAATGTTGGTTTCGAACCTAGATCACTTGAATATGAGGCAAATTCCATCCTTGCCGTTTTCATCAGGCCTCTGAGATTTATTTCTTTTTTATTTTTTGAAACCATTTTATTATAAAATCCTTCATTTTTGGATTTCAGACATACATGAATTAGGGCCAATCCCACCACCAGTGTCCATCTCCTTCCACTAGAGTTCCCAGAGTGTATCCTATACCATCACCCTTACCCCCTGGCCTGCCAGTATAACAGTTTCATTTAAAGTTTAGATTTTAGAATTTGGGTCTCTTGATTCCATTGTTGTTGACTTTGGCTTGGCTATTTAGTTCTGTCCATTTTTATCTCCCCAATTCACCTGAGACCACTTGGCCCTTGGCCATCATTATTATTAGTTTATGGAAATATGAGGTAAAACAGAGTAATTCGTGTTCCAAGGGTCTTGAAAAAGACCCTAATGATAAAAAAAGAGGTTCACAGTTTCTTTTGTATAGGCACAGCAAACGTTTGGGAAAATAGAAAAATAAACCCTTTTCCCCTAAAAAATAGGTTATTTCTACCCTTGAAGCATTCTGTATAAAACCAACTACATGCTCTGGACACACCAAGTTGCCAAATTCCAAAATCTTTCTTCATGGTCCCAGGAAAAAGTTCTCAATCATGTTTTTTTTTTTTTTTTTTTTTTTTTTTTAGTCAGGCTTAAGTAATTAGAGATCTTTGATATTGGTTTTCGTACAGATCCTATGTCGAATTTAGTGTGTCTTGAAGTGTCTTCTAGTTTCATTTCACTGTTACGTGGTGAAGCAGGTAAAACCTGAAAACAATTGTCACTGTTTGCTAGGCATCATGGTGTCATATGAACTCTCTTTGGAGCAAGTTAGTGCCAAAAAAGCATTAGGTCCTTCCCCAGTAAGAAATTTGATTCCTGTTGCTGGTGTAGAAACCTGCTAGTTCTAAATTTAGGTTCCAAGGTTTGGGGGTTAACAACCAATATCCAGTCACCTGTTCCTTAGATTAAGTCACTATGACACATATTCAGGATGAAAGTAAGTCTTGCAATAAAAAAATAATTTGGGAGTTTCTATTTCTATTAGGTTAGAGCTTCTTTCTATGCATAAGTTTTCTCCATTTTATTGTGCCTATGCAAAAAAAAAAAAAGGAACAATACTATAGAATACTACTGGTGCATATGTGATTAATAATAATAAGCTGAACAATTCCTGTAACCTTGTTTTAACATGAACTCAGAACCCCAAAGAAACTTTTCTACAAGAATTTTCTACAAGACAAATCCAGAAAAAGGGGTGGGGAAAACTACATGTATATAAAGAAATACACAGTAAGAATTGTTCCAATTAAGGATATATACCTAAAGAAATATATACAGTCGCTTTAAAAGTTTTGAGCATATCTTCAGCCTGCAATGTTGCTTTGTGGGATTTGATGAAAAATAAAATGGCTTGCATTTTATCAGAAATTTGATCAGAAAATATCCTTGAATCGAGGTTCTCTCAGAATTCGAATCCTGCTGCGAGCTACAGTCCACAGCAAAGGGAGATGGGAGAATGGGTTCCGCCAAGAGAAATCAGCAGGAGTGGCAGCAGAAACTTCTTCCTGGGTCTAGGCAAGGCGAGCTGGGAGGTTGTCCTTTCAATTTGGGAGTCGGCAGGGAGTGGTTTGTGGGGGGATATTCTGATTCCCGAGGAGTTAGGAATTGAAGGTAAAAAAGGGTTAAGTAGGGAGAAATACCATAACTATTATGGCATGGGCCCCCCGCCGAGGCCAATGCAAGGGTATGTAAAGGTCTCTTCCAGCCCATAGCTTCGGAGGCTAGACTTGGAAAATGGAGGTAAGACTACGAGCCACAGATCACTCACAGGGAAGCATTGTCAGAGCAAAAGACTTCGTTTATTGAAGGTAGGGACAAGACTTTTATGGGCAAACTTTAGGCAGGAAACGTCATGTGGGTAATACAGCTTAGGTATTACAGTAAGAAGATGGAATGTGAAGACAGCAGTCCTAGGTACATGGCATCATTAATTTGGATTGTATGAAAGATAGTGGTTACAATGCCTATGGCTGTCCCGACCCACAGGACATACAACAGAGGAATTTCCAGGAGAAAGTGAGCGAGTGAAAAAAGATACAGAGTTAGGGTGAAAATGTAAAACTAGGCAACCAACCAATCTATATCTTGAAATACTATTGTGAACAAAAAAGATTAAAGAGTTATAATAGATATTTTACAATTAAGACACAAAACATTCTTTTTTAAATTAAATAATTTTTATTTGGACAAAATAAATTACAAATCTTTCACAGTAATATTTTAGGTACATAGTGACATTGAATCAGGGGCAGTCCCACCACCACTGTTGTCCTCCCTCCCACCCACCCCCCTTCTCCCAGCATGCATCCCATATCCCTTCCTTTGACCTCTGGGCTGCTATATAAGTGGTCCCGACCTCTGTGTCTAGCTTGTTGTAGATTGGGTTTTGATTCTGTTGTTGTTGACTTTGGATTTCGTGTTTAAGTCTGATCATTTTTTATGTCTACTCAATGTTCATATACCTGTTTGATCTTGGTACCCTCCATTATTTCTCCCTCAATTTGTGAGGCAGAATAAGATGGTTCAAGTTATGTGGTTCTGTTTGGAGAGGAAGAAAAAAGAGAAAAAATGGGGGGTTAAAAATCAAATAAGAAAGAAATGGGAGGAATCCTTCTAGAGGCTATAAATATCCATTTAAGAAAACTGGGAAAAAGGAAGAATATAAAAACTATACAAAAAAAATCAAACAAAAGAACCCGAAAAGCACCACAGCAATAAAGACAGCAACCAAACAATAACACAGTCTTGAAATAAAAACAAAACAGCACACAACAATAGAAAACAACAACAATAACAAATAAATAACAAAAATACTTCATGCTTTTTCTTTCTTTTTTTTTCTTTCTTTTTTGCATAGGCACAGTAAATATTGGGGACACTAGAAAGGGAATTCCCTTGACCTAAGAGATAAAGGGTTTCTCTGCCCATGAAGCATACTGTCAAGGGAATAACTATAGGCTCTGTACATGCTCTTTTTCTCTTCCCTAGGTCTCTTTGTGCTGTGTGGAAACTTACCGCTCAGTCAAGACACAAAACATTCTTATAGCTAGCACTGTAGTTGGGAATCCATATTTATTTTACACCTTTTTTGTGGACAAAAGGATTAGAACATTATTATAGTCATTTATAAAGAGCAGTTGATTGATTACCTGCTCAATCTAAACAGTTGTATCCATTGGTGCATGTCTCTTTGAAGTATAAAAGAATATAAGCGGGACTGGGCATGGCGCTGGAGGTAAGGTGCCTGCCTTGCCTGTGCTTGCCTAGAATGGACCGTGGTTCGATCCCCTGGTTTCCCATATGGTCCCCCAAGCCAGGAGCGATTCTGAGCACATAGCCAGGAGTAACCCCTGAGCGTCACTGGGTGTGGCCCAACCCCCCCCCCCCAAAAAAAAAAAGAATATAAGCATTTGTGTTTCTCTTCTACTCAGTTTCTTTCCTTCTCTCTATACTCTGTAGCCAACTGTGTTTGAGAGTATTAAATTCAGACCATGTGCCTTGTCTTTGGGCTTTTAACTTAATGAGATGATCATTATTTTCCTCTACTATTTTCCTCTATATGTCTATTCTGCCTACAACTTGTTCAACAAAGTTTTTTATAAAGACGAATCGAAGTAATTAATGTGGATCCTATTTACTCTCCTGTAAACCAGTATTTTTTTCTTTCCAATGGTCATCTTGAAGTCTTTTGAGTTGATATATCTGTATTGTCCTGCTCACAAGGCTTTTATAATCTTGCCAAACATTCTGCCCTTTACTTTTATGTCCCATCTTCTTGACCTGTTAATGTCATCCTTACAATGGTAAAAGTAATCAGTGAAACGTGGAATATTATACAGGCATTATAGCACTAAGTTCGTGTAACACGTTTTCCTAAATTATGAAGTCTAGTGAGACCAGGATGTATTTTTCATCTACAGAACTGAGATGCTGGAACTGCTCATTTCCAGTCCCAGTATTCTTTGTATCATTGTGTGGTTTCAGCTTATTTTCCCCTTTACCTTTCCCCATTACTTTTTGAGGTTGCAGTTAGTTTCATGAGTAATCTGTTGATTCTGAGGGAAGATTTGCAGTATTATTTTATCATGCACTTGTGTCTGAGTTTTCTCATTTGTAAGAATCCTGCTTCTGAGAAGGCAGTGTAGAACTAAGAGTTTCTTGGCAGGGTTGCTGCCATCTATAGAAACATAAGCATATCCTATTTCTAGAGTGCAATTACTAACAATCCATTCATTATCCATTTTTACAGAAATAGGTGAATTGGTTTTTGTATCTGGAAAAAAAATCTTTTTTTTTTGCATCTGAACATCTTTTTTTTCTGTAGCTATTAGGGCTTTCCTTGGGGGTATATATAAGAAGTTTCATGAAAATAATGTTAACAATAAAATATTCCATGGGTGGTTTGTCCCTTTGCTCAAATTTAAATAACTGAGTTTTGAGGATTCTGTAAGCTCTTTCAACTATGGCTTGTTCTGTGGATTATAGGGATTCCAGTGAGATGTTTGATTTACCATTCTTTGCAAAATTATTGAAAAGTTTTACTAGTATAGGCCAGGCCGTTGTCTATCTTTATGGATTGGGGATGACCATAACAAAAAATATTGTAGCATGAAGGTTCAACAAGCTGTAGTTCATTCAGAAGTCATTGAAACTCCCTATGCAGAATGGGAATAAGCTTCTAGCACTTCTTAGAGATAGAGTTTCTTTGAAAAGAAGTGAACATGTCTACTATTCATTTGTTATAATTCATTATTCTAACCTCAGGGATTGGCCCTAGCTACATGTGTTTGTTTATTCAAATGTGTGCAAATGGTACATATATCAAATATTTGTGTGGCTTGCTCCATGGAATACCATAGTACACATGCAAATAGTGGGCATTTGTGAACAAGAATGTCTTTCACTTGAAGATTGGCATTTTTGAGAATTATTACATTTTCTCATCTTGATTAGCTCTAAGGACTAATAAAAATTATCAAGAACTTATATTTAAATATTTTCATTTTACAATAGTGAATGAGACTTGTGCCTGAATTGCTAATATCTGGCTATATTATAATGTTGATTCATAGAAGAGCTTGCTCTTTTCTTATTTGTATTGTGGCAGAAAGACTCTTGGATAGTTTGAGATCTGGTTATTTGAAATTTTTTTTTCTACAGTAAAATAGACAATAATACTTAATTTTATATTTTTGGGCCAATAAATGAAGCCATTGCATATACATATATTTTTATTAAATTTTATGTTAAATGTCTAAAAAATTACTGTTCTCTCTCAAAAATGCATCATAAGGTGGTTCTTAAATCTTACATTGTCTGCATAAAAACTTTGTTTTCCTATACCCTTTGATTTTTGGAAATATGAAACAAATGAGCAGGATGATATTTGTAATTTGTGCTGCTTTTATTTGAATATAGGTCAAGTTAACACTATTTCATTAATTTATTTTATATCTAAAGAAAAGCCTTGAAACTATTTCATATGATTCTAGTCTTAAATGTTAAGATTAATATTACATATTTTATGTTTTTTATTTATAGGTATATGATGTTGATTGATGGCACAAATGAAGTTTTTATGATTGATAGAGATAATTCAGTGTTTCATGTTTCAAATCTGGAATTTCCATTTCGTAAAGATCTCCGAATCCATTTATCAAATACTCTCTTAGATGGGGTAAGTCATATAATTCCTCTCTAAAAATATTTCCATCTCTGTCAGTTCCATTTCTGCAAATATGTATACTTACTGACTCAAAAATTCAGAATTAAATCTAATTTATATTATAATGTTAAATTCTATCCATCATTTTGGAGATAAAAGATTTAGAATTTAACCTTTTATTCATGAGTTTTTTTTTTTGAACTCTTAAGGGGTCAGAGAGACATCAGTTTGAATTAACTCAGTTAATGTTCAGGGGTTACCCGTATGCCTTGCATGCAGCTGACCAAGGACAGACTCCGGCATCCCATATGGTCCTCCAAGCCAGGAGCAGTTTGAGTGCTTAGCCAGGAGTAAACCCTGAGCGTCACCTGGTTTGGCCCAAAAGTCAAATAAAAAAAAAAAAACCCACTTCTGTTCAGTTAATTAAACATTTTGGGGATATTAATTAAGTTATTAACTTAATGATTTATTAATAAGCTTAATTATGTTACTAAGTTAATTAAACATTTCCATCATCTTCGTTTAGTACTTGGCTTTCACTCACAATGGTGTTAAGGATATTGAAGCTAGGGTACCCACATGCAAAATATGTGACTTAGCACTTTGTCATCTCCTGGACTCCAAGTGAACACCTTTTAACACATGCTTAATCTAGTATTGGGGTATCTATTCATCTTATATATCTATATATCTTAATTAACATAATCATATATCATAGATTAATCATTAATAAGCCAATAATATAATTAATTATTAATAATCATTGACCGATATAATTATTATAATGATTAGTAATTGCAAATTGAATATTAATTAATTAACACAATTCTGCAAGTGGCCAAATGGCCATCACTGATTCCTTATCAGTAGGTTATTAAGAATTATTTTGTGTGGCCCGGGAGATAGCATGGAGGTAAGGCGTTTGCCTTTCATGCAAAAGGTCATCGGTTCGAATCCCGGTGCCCCATGTGGTCCCCTGTGCCTGCCAGGAGCAATTTCTGAGCACGGAGCCAGGAGTAACCCCTGAGCACTGCCGGGTGTGACCCAAAAACCAGAAAAAAAAAAAGAATTATTTTGTGCCGGAGTGATAGAACAGTGGGTAGGGCACTTGCCTTGTATGCGCTCGAACTGAGTTCTGTCACTGGCATCCCACATGGCCCCCTGAGCATGCCAGGAAGGCATTCTGAGCAAAAGCTAGGAATAGCCCCTGAGCATCGCTGGGTGTGGTTAAAAAAAAAAAAGAATTATTTTGTTTGATATTAAATGAAATTGATGGGAGAACAATGATCTGCTTGGAAGTTGGGAGTTGGAGGAGAGAATACTTGTTAATGGCATTGGAAGAGAATGCTTTTTTTTTTTTTGTTTGATTTGGGTTTGGATTATGGGGTCACACCCAGAAAATACTCAGGGAGTACTCCTGGCTCTGTACTCAGGAATTACTCCTGACAGACTCAAGAGATCCTATAGGATGCTATGGATCAAACCCAGGTTGACTGGCTAAATGTGAAGAAAATCCCCTACTTACTGTACTATTGCTCCAGTACAAATACGGGCATTCTTATCCTACCCAATACCCATGAGTCACACCATATCTTATTAATTATTAATTAATCTAATAATATATTTACTATATTAATTATTAGATATTATTATATATTAATATAACCTATATATCTTAATTAACTAAGTATCTATTAATCAATAATATGGGGCTAGGTCACTTGCCTTGCATGTGGCTAACCTGGGTTTGATTCTTGGCATCCCCTAGTTTCCTGAACACCACCAGGAATGAATATTGAGTAAGTCCTGAGCTTTATTGGGTGTCACTCCAAAACAAATAATAAAAGAGTACATAATTTAGAGGCTAAATATTAATTTTGATATGATTTCTTTTTTCCTCTTTTTTGAGAGGTGTTTGGGCCATACATGCTGATGCTTGTGGGGATTACTCCTGGCAATTGAGCAGCATTGAAAAGCACGTACTCAGCACTTTGATCTATCACGCTGGCTCTTTGAGATATTTTCTTTAGTAAAGAGAGATCTGGAAAAGTAATTAAATGGGTTTCATATTGATCATTTTCATGAATATATAAAACTAAGTGAACATAATTTAATCTTCATTTGTTTTCTTTGTGGTTATAAAATAATTCTTATTGAAATAGACTAATTATATTTTTTACCTATCAATTGGATTTTAATTATGTTAGTGATACTACATTTTCCCTTGACTTATTAACTGTGTGGCCTAATAATAAGATGAGTTTTAAAGAGTGCCTTTGAAAGCAACCACTGTACTTTTACAGTTTCATTTTGAAAGCTAATTATACTTTCCATTTCAGAAAAAACTATTTAATAATCATGAAAATTGCTTGATTACAATATTTTAGCGTGTTTCATAAATTTTCTTCTTTCAGTTCTAAAAATACTGCATATGTACAGAACAATTAAGATAATATAGAGCATCATGAGAAAGGTTGTTAAAAATCACCTGAATTCCTATCATTGGAATAATTTCTTGTTATCATTTTGATACTCAGGACTTTTGTCTGTTCTAGAGTTCAGCTCCTAAGGGATGTTACATATTCATATTGTAACAGTTACTCAGAACAGATTTTTAAACAGAATATGTATCAAATTTTAGGCCAGTTAGACCCCATCTAGTTCCTCTTCTTCCCTCCCCTCCCCTCCTGTTCCCCCACCCCCTCCCTTCCCCATCTTCTTTTCCCCCTGCCCTCCCTTTTTCTCCCTTCTTTCCTCCCCTCACTTCCTCTTTCCTCTCCTCTCTTTGCCACACCTGGCAGCGCTCAGGGCTCAGGGGTTATTTCTGGCTCAGAGGATCTTTTATCTGAACCATTTACTCATGGGTACATGACAGTGCAGGTTAGGGAGCTCTGCTGAAGTGCAGGAGCTATGTTCCAGTGAAGGCATGTGATGTTTTCAAGGGCACACCTATTTTAAAAAAGAAGACTTAATTGCCACTTTTCTTAAAGTTCCTTTTCTATTTTTGTGAGAGGCCATCACATCGAGCACTACTCTAAGAATATTCATGTCTCTGTACTCATGACTACTTGGAAATCTTAGGTATTCATCGGACTTGAAGGTAGTTTTTCTAACATGTTAAGCATGCACTTCTGCCTATTTAGCTGAACTTTAAAAAATGTTTTTCCACACAAGGCTATGTTTGTCCTCTTCTGGTAGTTACACAGGAGAGTTGGAGGTGGTGGAGACTGAATTTGGGATTCCTGCATGGAAAGTTTGTACTCAGGTTTATTGAGCTATGCCTCTAGCACTCTTTTCAGAAAAGTTTATATTCATACACAATTCTGCCAGACTTAAGTGTAAAGGATTGGTTCATATTTAAAACACTGGTTTTCAAAAGTTGTTGTTTTCTAACTGGAGGAAAAAATTGACTTTTCTATTTCAAAGGAAAATACAGCATAATGATTAAGACCTCTCAGTTCTATCTCTTGGCACTTTATCAGGCATTATATGTGAGAGATCCAATATTTACTCATTTTTCTCACTAGGAGTAAAATGAGGTTAATTACAGTATTTAGTTCTTGGTGTTGCTATGAAGACTAAGATAAAGTGGGTTAAGTGTCTGGCACATAGAAAAATAAGTGTTTATCTCTTAATTTGTGGGTCTATGTATTTAGATGAGCCTTTACATTCTTTTTCTGTGAATACTGTATTTCCTCTGTGAATTGAATATTTTTAAAGCCACTATAAAATTTTATGGAAGTGTTTAGTTTTTAAAACTTAGTTTTAACTAAGACATTTTTATAGATGAGGGATATTGCTTTATATCATACATTTTCAAAAATTTTAAATTACTTGATTTTTTTTTCATGTTCTTTTTTTTGGGGGGGGGGGTCACACCCGGCAGTGCTCAGGGGTTACTCCTGGCTCCATGCTCAGAAATTGCTCCTGGCAGGCACGGGGGACCATATGGGGCACCGGGATTCGAACCGATGACCTTTTGCATGAAAGGCAAACGCCTTACCTCCATGCTATCTCCTGGGCCCCATTATTTGATATTTTTTGACACAGAAAGTTAACTTTTTTCAGGCAAAGTTATAAACTCCTTGGTTTCAAATAATCAGCTTTAGCATCATTTTAAGAAATATGTTTTACTTTTTTTATTTTTTTATTGAGATAAATGTGAATTACAAACCTTTCACTGCTGTATTTCAGGCACATAGTAACAGTGAATTAGGGCCATTCCCACCACTAGTGTTGACCCCTCTACCATAATACCAGCATGCATCTCATAACTCCACCCTTAGTTCCCTGGTCTACCATTGTAACAGGTCCATTTTGTATTTAGCTTGTTATAGTTTGGGTCTCTTGATTCTATTGTTGTTGACTTTGGCTTCAGTATTTAGAATTGAGCATATTTTTCCTCACTCAATGCTCCTGAGACTGCTTGGCCCCTGGGTCCCATCCACTTTTTTCTTTTCTCAGTTTGTAGAAAGATGTAAAAACATGAGGCAGAACAAGATGATTCGTGTTCTATGATTCTGTGAAAAAGGCGGGAGTTCCTACCTAGAAGCTATAAATAAAACTAAAAGAGGGAAGGGGGAGCAGATGTGGCTTTTTATCCCCTACGCTTAGTAAACATTGGGGAAATTAAAAAGGAATTCCCTTGGTCTAAGTTACAGAGTGTCTCTATCTATGAAGCATACTGTATTAAGACTGACTACAGGGGTGGGGGTTCAAAAAAAAAAAAAAAAAGACTGACTACAGATTCCAGCCATGTTAGTTGTCAAACCCCAAGGTCTTTTTTTTTTTTTTTAATATTGAGAATCAAGTTTCTTATTTAGAATTTAGTGATAGAAAGGGAATGGGAAGGTATAATAAAGCTTGGCAAACTCCAGGCTACTTTAACATTATTATGATGCTTGCATTTTCTTCTAGTACATTATGAATAAGCAGTTTTATTTCAAAAGTCTATTGTTTCACTCATTTAACTGATCTGCTTTTCTTTTCTTTTATTTTTCTTCTTGTTGTTGTTGTTGTTTTGGGCCACACCCTACAGCACTCAGGAGTTACTCTTGGCTTTGTGCTCAGAAATCACCCTGATAGGCCGAACCTGGGCCCGACTTGGGTCATCAGGTCAAGGCAAAAGCCCTGCCACTGTTCTATCGCTCCATTCCTTTGCCTTTTTTTTTTAATTAAAAATATTGTATGTTAAATTTCCTTGGTATGATAAGTTTTATTGTGTTAGAAATATTTTGGTCTTCCAGTGATAGATCTATTGATTTAAATAGTGCGTTTAAGTACTTCTTGTATAGTAGTTTTCAGGCTGTTACATGATTTCCCATTTAAATTCCCTTAAAAAAAAGATCTTTGTTTTTGCATCACACCTGTGGTGGTTACAGAGGATGTTTCCTGGTTCTGTGCTCAGGGAAGCACATGTGATGTCAGGCAGCAAATCTTGCTCATCTGCTTACTGCTCTCGCTCAGATGTCAGAATTGCTCTTTTGTGTGTTTTGTGTGTGGGTTTTTTTTTTGTTGTTGTTTGCTTGTTTGTTTTTACAACACCCAGTGATGCTCCGGAGTTACTCCTGGCTATGCGCTCAGAAATCGCTCCTGGCTTAGACGCTGGAGGATGAAACCACAGTCCGTCCTAAGCTAGAGCCAGCAAGGCAGATCCTTACCGCTCTTGCCCCCAGAATTGCTCAAAAAACTTTGGTTGATCACGTCTGTTGAGAAGATAGAATACATTAGTATGTTATACCAATGTGATAGCGTACATTATTAGTGAGCTAATAGACATGTATTTTGATTTTTGGACCATAGCTGCTGGTGTTTGAGATTTACTCTCAGTGTACCATGCTCAGAGTGCCATGCAGTGTTCAGGATTGAACCTTAATTTCTCTCATGTAGAACAGAGCCCCTATTAAGTTATTTCTCTGTTCTGTAAACTAATCTTTTTCTTTACAGTATAATCTATTGTACATTTGTTTATAGACCTAACTTGCCACTTTGAAAAACACTTGGCTGAAAATGCAGAACAACTGAATATTTTGGGCCCACATCCTATGGCACTCAGGAGTTACTCTTTGCTTTGTGCTTAGAAATCACTCCTGACAGGCCGAAAAAACCTGAGCCAGAGAGATAAGTATAGCAGGCCAGGTATTGGCCAGGTTAGATTCTGAAAACTAATTATAGTCTTCCGAGCACCACTGGGCATGTCCTGAAAAGAAAAAAAATAAAAGAAAAATTTGCAAACTTCTAAGTTTTTATAGCTCCATATAGTTTTATAACTTCCCACAACTTCAGGTTTCTTTTTCTTATGTAAGGATATCACTCATGTTGCTTAAAAATTTCCTGCCTTTTTCATTGTTAAGTGACCCAGCTTGAATTGTTTCTGCCTGATTATCTTTCTGGACTCTATAATCAGCATGCTTTTTGTATTAAGGAGACAGGTTGTTCTTCTCTGTTTTATATCAGCCAATAGTGAGATGATAGTCGAGTGGCTTGTAAATATTCATTGAACATCAACGATAGAATTGTCCTAATGAAAAGTACACATTTATGTGCATAGTTTAGCAAAAGAGATATTTCTTTGCAAGTGAATGTTTGGTGCCCTCCCAACTTTTATATTTTATTTGATCAATTATGTATTGGCTTTCATACCAAAACATTGAAGACAGTTATTTGAGAATAGTATTTGTGAGCCTCTCCTTTTCTTTTTTGAGTACGTGTTTTATTATATATAATCTTATTTATTGAAATACTGTGATTAGTTGTTAATGTAATTAGTTTCATGTGTACATGATTCCAGCACAACATTCATCTCCAGAGTACCTGCCTCCCTCCTCCAAAGTTCGAAAGGGCCCATCCTCTTAAACCCCCCACCTAGCCCATTCAGTTTTATAGACAAACTCGTCATTTTTTTGTTCTTGTTAGAGTAAGTCTCTTCTGCAGAATAGTTTTGATGATGAGAAGTTGCAGCACACAACTTTAATCTTTTATATTTAATAAATAAATAAATGCATTCTCCTTTTTTAACTAATTACTATAAGCACTATGGTTACAAAATAGTTTATGCTTGAATTTCTATCATACAGTGTATACACTTTACCAGTGCCCATTTCCTACCACCACTGTCCCCCAATGCCTGTAGCATTGGGCACAGTGGATAAGGCATTTTTCTTGCACATGGCTGACCAGGGTTAGATCTTCAATATCCTATAAGGTCTTCGAGCCTGCCAGAAGTGATTTCTGGGCGCAGACCCAAGAGTAACCCCTGAGTGCCACAAGGTGTGACCAAAAACAAACAAACAAACAAACAAAAATTGGATGGGTTGTAATAAGTGCTGGTAAGACTGACTGGAGATGATGACCATGAGTAGGGTACTAATATTATTAAAGGAGAAATATTATATTGGCCAGAGACTGAGCAGGAGTGAGCAAGGAAAAACTAGAGTCTCAAAACAAATTTGTCTTTTTCATGTTCTCTATGGGGTACCTAATACATTTGCATTTTTATGATAATGTGTAGAAAAAAGCAATTTTGTAAGATTTTGTAAATATATACATTTACATAAATGTTTATGGTAATTATACACTTGTGCATGTCTACATGCACACATGAGCCACACATGAGCCCTAGAAACCCCACTTCCCCTTTTATGTGTGGCATAGGCTCTGCATTAAATTGGATGTATTATTATTATTTTTTTAATATTTTATTTAAACACCTTGATTATTACATACATGATTGTATTTCAGGCATGTAAAGAACACCACCCATCACCAGTGCAACGTTCCCATCACCATTGTCCCAAATCTCCCTCCTCCCCACCCAACCCCCGCCTGTACTATAGACAGGCTCTCCATTTCCCTCATACATTCTCATTATTAAGACAGTTCAAAATGTAGTTATTTCTCTAACTGAACTCATCACTCTTTGTGGTGAGCTTCCTGAGGTGA